>WBNO01013943.1:44909-73666 GCA_013400575.1 Peucedramus taeniatus
TATATATATATATATAATTGTAAATTGTTGTACCTCTTCTGCCCTAAAATCACACTGCAGTTTTGGTGAGGAGAACTGACTTGTTTTCTTCTGAGAGCTTTCAAGATGCCATTTAAATTCTGCTTTAGCTCACTTGCATGTCTGTTTAAAAATTCATGCTGCTGAGGGTGCTTTTAAAGCTCTGTGTGCACTTCCAGGCTGGTAGGTAGGAGCAGTAACTTCTGGATACTGTTTAAAACTGAATTTTAGGCAGTAGATCAGATACAACTTGGTGACTTTGGGGTTTTTATTAGAGATACTATGTTGCTCCTCTGAGTTTTGATAGCTAAAAGTAACATCTACAGGTATGGAATAGAGTAGTATTTCTACAGTTAAGAATTTTGGATATTTTGTTGTATGCTTGTAATAAGGTAAAGGCAAATGATCAATGATTTGTTGGCTGTGTGCAATAATTAGGAATTCTTGAGGCTGAGCACATTTCCAGAGGTGCTGCTTCCCTTTTTTTATAGATTCAGGGGTAAATATGTGACTTCTCTATTGTGAACTTTTTGAGTTTCCTTTTTAACAGCAAAAAAAGATGAAATAAACATATTTTCCCCTGCAGTGTGATGGTTGCATTGCTTGACAGTGCCATTCTTACTCTGAATGTGCTGAACCTGCCTCAGGTCTCAATTTCAGTTTCATTTAGAGGCTTGGTGCTTTTGCTGGACTGGTTTTTTTTCAGTTTCCATTGCAGGAAGCTTTTACTTCTCAGCCCCCTTGCTTGCACAGAGGAGCTGCAATTTGTCAGCTTTCCACACTACATAAATTTCTTCTTGCAGCAGTGGTTTTGCAGTTGTGTAAATAGATTATACTTGACATGGCAGGAGTGAAAAATAGCTTGTTGGTCAGGAGACAGGTAGAGGAGTTGTCTGTTCCTTGGGAAAGGATTAATTAGGCTGAAGAGCCCATTTTTCACCAAAGAATCAAATTGACTAATTATGTTAAACCAGTCTATAACGAGGGAAAATTCAGAGAGGTTATTTTCTAAATAAAATCAGAGCTCTGCAAATGTTTCCACATTAGAACCCAGCTATGCAAGCTGCAGGGTGGGTGAGGAGAAATAATTTTTCAGGATGTGGACTGGATGTTTAAGGAATAGCACAAGTTATTTTTCTAGTTCAGCTGTGGGGGACAAATTGTTAAGGAAGCCAGTTAAAAATAAATATATCTGTAGAGAAAATGGGGTTAGGCAGGGAATACAATACACTTTTTCCATAGAGCATGGAGGTGAAAAAAAGCTTTGGGAAGCTGGTCCATGTTTAATTGTTCTTCTGACAACAGCTTAGGGGATGCTGGCTCAGCAGGATTTCATATTCTTCTCCAGCTCCAATGTTAAGACTCACTAATTTACACAGGAAAAAGCTCCCAGTGTTTAATGTCTCCTGGAAATGACCATGCATATCTCTGAGGGGGAAGGAAGTACATGAAGAATGACTTGGAGAAGAAAAAAAAAGAAAAAGGTTGGAATTTAAAGAGGAAAAAAGTTAGAAAACATTTGTGTTAAACCCTGAACCAGAAAACCCTCTGGGAGGAGGGGGGCTGGTGCTTTAATCTCATCTTTGAGACCTCTTGCACACATTCCTGCCCAGGGAAAAGGAGATAGTGCAAAATGTGAAACTCAAAATGGTGTGTGAGTCCTCTTTCTGTCACTTCCTTCTAATACAGCACCACTTTTTTTTTTTCTTTTTTTTTAAACAAAACCCCTAAATGTGAAGTCTACATCTGCATTTAAATTAGAACATCTTAAAGAAAAGAACAGGCTCCAAAGCTGCCCACAAGAAAGGTTTCCTTGCCAGGCTCCAGCATATGAACACTAACTAACTGCTTATTACCCAAGAAGAAATTCATTATCATGTAAATGTTGTTGGAGGGGAGGAATGTGAATTATTTCTTTCTAATTTGGTTTTAAATTGCAGTTTAGGTGATAGTTTTGGAACTTAAGTAACACTTAGCATAATTGGCTTAAGCTTGCATTCATTATAGTTTTCTTTCTGTCTAAAATTGGACCACCGTCTTGAAAATCAATTTGTGGACAAATGCAAGATTTCAGATGGTTGCATAATAAGGAAGGAAGATTTTTCATTCTTCTTTCCTCTCAGAGCCTATAAAACTGTAGAGTTTTATGGGAGGCTGTGGACTCGCTGTTGTGGGTGGAATTACAAGCACGTTTCTTCATTTGTAGTAATTATCATTGGAAATGTGATGGATTTCTCCATGCTGGCAAAAATGTGCTGCTGCTGCTACTTGGCAACTCTTTGGTGTCTCTTGGGTGCTTGGCTGGGCTGTTCGGGGCTGGGATGTCACATTTGGGATTTCTAGGGTTGGATTTTAGCCCATCCCACCCCCTGCCATGGGTTAGGACAATTCCCACTGTCCCAGGTTGTTCCTTGGGCACTCCCAGGGATGGCAGCTGTGCCAGGGCCTGCCCACCCTAAAAGAAAGAATATTTTTCCTTAGAATATTTTTAATATCTGCTCTGAACCTGCCCCAGCTCCTTGTCAGTCCCACTTGGTATCCAGTTTTGAGGTGGCTGAAGGTGAATCATGAAATATGGAATCTTCCTTGATTTGGAGTCAGGGCTTTTGTGCTCTGTTTTTCTCTTTAACTAATGCAAATAGCCCCTGAAATACAAATTTTTATTCCAGTGCAGAGACCCCAAAATTAGGTATAATGAGAAGTGTCCTGAGCAGTACATTTGTTGTGTAATCCCCTGAATTTGGTAAAATAAATTAATCTGTTACCTAAGTGAGAGTTTTATCCTTTGCGTTGTCAGTCCTCTGAATATGTGTTGAGCTCTTTAATGACCATTAATAATATCAAATACATTCATCTCTTTAAAGCATTTTCTCTAAAATTTAAATTTTAGAAGTGGATTTTTAGCTTTTTAAGAGTGAAAAAAAAAAAGTAACACCAACGCTTGTGCCAAAAATAATAATTCCAGATCCTTTAAGGGTCAGTTGGTTTGGTCCTTGTGGTCAGCACAGTGGCCTGATGTCCCTTCTGCTTCCCATCAGTCACAGCCATTTGCATACTGATAGGAATATATAACGTTTTTGGGTGGTTTGTGTGTTTTGTGTTATCTTTTGAAGCGATGGGCAGGCTCTGCTCACAGAACTCAAGGTGTTAAAATATATTTATGTGACCTGAAAAGTGCCAGGCTTCAGCAGAGCGTGAGGACACTGCCCTGTAATACCTAAAGCACTGAAAAAGGAGGAGCTGATGGTGAAATAAAGCAATAAATGTAATATCAATCTGTTCTTTTAGTTACTCTTAGGAAATCCTATAAATGTTACTCTGTAAGGTGCCTTCTGTTGAGCCAGCAGTAGTTAAGTGGAATTTCATTCACTTCCTGTGTTGCAAGTTTTGTTGAAAGTAGTTCCGCTGTTTCTATTTTTAACCCCGATCAGAGGAGCCTGAGCTGCCTCAGGGTTACAAAAGACAGCTTGGGATCTCCTCGAGCATTTCCACTCACTGCTTCTGTGAGCATCAACACACAGAAAACTCCTGGCTGGGGTGGGAGCACAGCATCAGACAATTCTTCTTTTTGAAGGCAAGCAGATCAAACTCTGCTGAAATCAAGCTGCTCATGCCTGGTGCATCTGAAAGCCCCTGTGACATGAGAACCTCACATCTCTGTGGTTTCTGAAAGGTGCATTTTACTTGTTGGAGTCGTTAAAAGAGCTGTTTGGGGTTTATTTTTTTTTTTATTAACGTATTTTTTTTTCTCTTCAAGTATAAAATTGTAAGATGTAGTTATAGGAAAAACCTGTGGGTTTGTGGTTTGTGTTTTCATAAGAAGTGGAGCTTGCACTTTATCCAGTGGATGCTAACCTTGTCACCTAAACAGAATCTGATAGTAAGAGTGTAAGAATAAGAAATGAGGACAATAGGGAAGTGAAGCATTTTGAGGTTGGTTTCTGGTGCTACAGCTCATGATTCCTCTGTGTTTGTAACATGCCTTCAGCAGAATGAGCTTTACAGACACGACAGTGTGTGCGCGTCAAATGATGGCATGTGAGCACAATATTGTGATTAAATCAGCCTGTGGAGCTGATCCTTGCTTCGTTTGAGGATCTAAATTATACTGTGTCAGCTGGGTGGCTCTGAAGGAGGTGAGAAATACTGGAAGAAAATGAAAAAATCGTAGCTGGCAGTGGCAGAAATGGTTGTGCCACGTTAACATTGCCTTAAGGGGAAAAGGCATTTAGTCACAAAGCACATTAATTTAACTAATTGTGTCAACGTGGCTGAGAGAGACATCCCTGATTAAACCAAACCTTTAATGGCTTTCCAAGACAGAGCCCATACAGTGGAAGAGCTTTAGTCCAGGAAACTGAGAAAAAAGAAAAATCTGCTGAGGGTCTGGGGGGAGACAGTGCCACCAGAACCCCCAGTGGGGGCTGCAGCTGGGAGTTTCTGCTCAGGCTCCTGAATTCCACAGAAATGTGTGGAGCAAACCCAAACCCATCGTGGGGCAGGCAGGAGGGGGGAACCTGTTTGTGAGCAGGGGGTAACTGAAGGAGCACTCTTGCTTCATGCTGCTTTTGGTTCCCCAAAGCTGTGTCTTCAGAGCCTGCTGGGTGCTGGGGCAGCAGGGGCTGAGCTGTGTCTGGCTGGCTCCAGAACCAATTCTCAGCTCATTCCATGTGCACAAGGGCTGATCCTTCCACCCTCCAGCTGCAGGTGTTCCTCACCACGTGTGAAACACTTGGCTACTGTATACAGCGGAAAAAATATTTATCTTTTTACATTTTCACTTGTTGATTCATTATTTCCTACCATAATAAACGGAAAGCTTTGCACGTACGTGTGAAAGCACTGGGGGCTGTGAAATCCCACCTCAGCTGGTGCTGTGAGCACAGAACAGAGCCAGGCTCTGGTTCTTTGAAGCTGGCCCAGGTGTTGCCTGCAGCTGCCTGCACCTCTGGGTTCAGCTCTCTGATGTGGCCTGAGCTCCCTGGGTAACGTTTTCAGCACTGCTTGGGTGACAGATGTTTGAATTCCCCAGGTGCTGCAGTCAGCTCTTCCCAAACTGGGCTTGGCATTTCATTCTTTAACTTGTAAGGTTTAATTTTAATTAATTCTTGCAAGATTTTGTTTTAAGTTAGGAGATTTAATACTTTAACGTGTAAGATTTCATTTTAACTTGTGAGATTTAATTCTTTAATTTGTCTCTGGTAGAGCCCTTGGGGACAGTTTTATGTGCATTACTGTGTTTAGGTAAAATTTTGTAAAATGGGACATTCCTGGAGGTCTGTGGCCAAAACTATTTGGGAATCTCCAGATTCCCAATCTAAGAGCCATAAATGTTCTTTGAATATGTGCTCCTTTTTCTGAGAGTACATTCACATCTGTTTAGTTGAAGCAATAGCAATAAGGACAGTTCTGATGTTGCTAAAAATAAAACACAATCATCAGTAAGCTTTGACATGCCAATAAAAATATTCTGTAGAATTGCAAGTGTTTATTTGGTCTGTATAAATTTACAAATATGTAAATTGTTAAAATAAAAAAAAAATGTCCTTTTAGCATAGGATTGGTAACTGCTGTATGTAAAAGCCAGTAATACAAACTATTTTGCAATTTGCTGCTCTTTATGTTCACTTCCTGTAGTTTTTCCTGTTATTTACTTACAATATAGCTGAATATTTATAAAAAAATACACTAACCTTGAGAATTTGAAATGTTCAGCTATCCAAAATGGTTTTGGAAACCAAGTCCTTCAATGTGTGTGTGTAAAACCATTTGTTTATCCATCCTTAAGCCTGAGGAAGTTCTTATTTCTCTCATTAACTGATGTGCTCAGCTGAGTGCAAGCACTTCCTAGAGCTCAGCTGAGGCAGAAGAGATAAACAACTGGGCACAGGAATATTCCCTGGCTTCTTGCAGGGTTTTATTTAAACCATGCACTTGTTTGGGGTCAGAAATACCCAAATTTCCCCATATTGTGCTGGGCAGCAGTAGGAGAGTACAGAATCATTAGCAGGTTTATTAAAGCCTGTATTTTTATAAACTCAGTTAAAAAAAAGCCCATATTTTTTGCTTGGGTTGTAGAGGGATTAAATGATTGATAACAGCCTGGTGTTTGCTTTTTCTTCTTGCACTAACACAAGCTGTCCTCTTTTTTTTTGCCATTTTATGGGAATGAGGGCTTTCAGAATTGCACAGCTCACACTTCTGATTTACAATTTTTCTGGTATTTATCAGAAAAAGGCATTGCAGGGACACAGTGGGAATCTCCACAAGGGAAGGAACTGGGCTGTGAATTTCCAGTTAAATCTTCCCTGTACCACGGGCTCAGAATCTGAGCCTTCCCCTCGGAACTGCAAAGAGAAACACACAGCTTTGAATGACTTAACATGCCAAACCCAATCTGTAAAACTGCCTTAAAATACCCAGTTTGAGTGTGTGACACATCCAGAGACAGCTGGGGAATGGGACAGCTCATGGAAGAGCAGCTGGGGGCTTTTCCTGGTGTTAATCCCAAGCACCTGCTGTTGTTGGACACGTATGAAATGACAAATAACAGAATTCTTTGTGTAGCTGGTGCCTTCCATAAACACTTGGAGCAGCTTTCATTGCTGCACACAAATGAAAATGTAGCTGAATAAAGAGAGAACTGCTGTCAGAGAAAATTTGTAGAGTTTTGGGCCCTTCTAATCTACCCAGACTGTCAGAGTATGGAGAAAGGGCTCATGAAGGGCTGGGGAAATACTAGAATATATGTCAAGCAATATGGTCACTTCCAATTGAGTCTAGACCCTGTGAAAATGTGGGAAATGTCCCAAATGTCCAGGGAATTTGTGTGGAAAGGCTGGAGGTCAGTTCTGCAATCAGGCACATGAACAGGATCAGTCCTTCAAGTAGCAATAGCATGTTTGGAGCAAGTGGTATCTGAAAAACATCCAAGATGAGGTGAACAGGAGCCAATCCAACCAGAACACCAGAAATTGGTGAAAGGCTGGAGCCTGGGGGAGTGGAGTTTGCTGCCAAACACAAGGGTCTTCTGCAACAGCAGCAAACTCAGGGAGAGAGGTGGGAAAACAAGAAAATCCAATGTGGCTGGGGGTGTTCCCTCCCTCTGTGGTTCAATATTTAAATTTTCAGTGCCATAAGTGTGTCTGTGCCATGCCTGGGTGGGTGTTGCAGGTTTCTGAGCAGCTCTGGTGTGTTGGGCACAGCTCAAAAATTGTTCTTTCCCACATGATTCCAGTTCCTTCTTTTACCTTCAAAGTGAGGGGTGAAAAAAAAAACCCTCTGGCCTAGAAATATCCCTGATTCTTTTCAGGAAGTTTTCCTAGCAATGGAGTGGAGGAGAAGAGAGGCATCCTTTATTTGGATAAAGGAGTGAGAGAAAGAGGTGCCTCTGGTGAATAGAATAGCAGAAGATATCTATTCTCTTTTCCAGTTTAAAAAAGGGCATTTCCTGTGGGATGGAGCACTCCTGATGTCTCAGTGTCACCAGGGAGAGAAGGGACTTGAGGTCCCAGCTGTAATTCAAATTGGATAATTAAACACAATATGTTTCAGAGCTTTTGTGTGTAAGTTGTGACCATTTTAGGGAAAACCTGCAGGTGTTTTTGCATTCTCTTGGGAGCTTGAGCCTGTTAAGATCAGTTTGATATTCCCTGAGCAAATCTATTGTGTTGCGAGCCTCTGGAGACCTGGAAAGACATTCAGCTTCCATTGTCTGGAGCAGGAGCAGTTTTATGTGCTCTCAAAAGGAATTTTCAGACCCAAACCTGATGAGTTCTTGTCTTCAATACTCAATAGATGAGGTCTGAGTATTGGTTTTGCACATTTTCTGTGAATGTGTTTTTCCATGGGAGGATTTTTGCCTGCCCACCTTAAAGGATTATGCAGAGTTTTATACAGAGATTATACAGAGTTTACTGAGAGATTACACAGAGTTTGTAATTGTGGAAAATGTCTTGACAAACACAGACCTTGCTGGTAGTTCCCATGTTTTGGGTGTATTAAATGCTGGGGAAACATTGGAATCTTGAAAGAGAGCTCCAAGTAAGAGTTTTGCATGCTGGGGTCATTCTTGAATTGCAATAAGTGCTGGTTCTGCTTTGCTTGAAATGCTCAACTCTTTTTTTTCCTAAAATAAACAATTTTTGCGGTCCTTTGCAGGAGGAACCTGACCAAATTGTCCCTGATATTCAGCCACATGCTGGCAGAACTCAAAGGGATTTTCCCCAGTGGCCTCTTCCAGGGGGACACGTTCCGGATCACCAAGGCAGATGCTGCAGAATTTTGGAGAAAGGCTTTTGGTGAAAAGTGAGTTTCTAACTGTGCTTAAAAATAGAGGTGTGGGAGCAAATTGCACCCAGTGTTTTTTAAGAATTCTGTTTGGCTGTTCAGAAGGGGCTTTGACAGGTTAAAATAAGTGATGGGAGAGACCTACTGGTCATTTGATCCATCTCTGGGGTGAGGCAAGGAATTATTCCTGCATTAAAATTCCCAGTTTTTGTCCTGTCTGGTTTTAAATGTGTCAAGTGATGAATCTTTCCCCACTTCCCCCAGGAGAATCTTGTATTGTCACAGTGTTTTCCTTGATTATTCAGCTTAATTTTTCATCTCCTTGTTTTAATTCTTTAACTTTTAAGTAAGCTCTACAAGCTATGCAAAATAATCCTTTCTTCTTCCAAAGGTTACCATGCTCCCAACATGGGTTGTTCTTTAGCTAAGCCATAATATTATATTCTTTTCATCTTCCCTCCAATTAGTCTTTCTAATCATTTACTCACCTCTCTTCTTCCCTGAATTTCTGTTTGCAAAATGGCTTTGCTGAGAGTGAAGGGGAAAGGGAAATGCAACAGTCTTTGTGTGCAGACTGCTGAAATGTCAGGTTTAATTTCTGTATCTAATGAAACACTGACTAAATGAACCATGGAGGTGTTCACAGCAATGTTTGGGGATTAAAGTTAATGGATTGGGTACTGCTATCAAACTGAGGGAACTGAGGTACTTCACCTCAAGAGTTTAATTAGTAGCTGTCAGAACAAAAAGCCATAATGTATTTACTCATGAATAGCACAGTTGTCTGAAGTGAGGCATTTTCTTTCTGTGTTTCTATGCCACTTGATTTATTTAAAAAAGGAAAATATTCCTTTAAACAGGAGCCTGTGTTTTGGCTTCTGATTACCTTCCTTCTGCAGTTAATCCTTCTTTAGAGAGTTGGTTGCAGCTTTTTTTTTAACCATCTACACTTAACCTCTTCTCTGCCAGCTGCAACATTGTGAAGTTATTATCAAGGTGGAACTGCAGAAAGAGGGAAAAGAGAAACCAGAGGGGGGCTTCTAATTCCAAAATTTTGCATGTGCAGAGAACATTGTCTCAAGTTCATTTGGCTGCTGATTTCCTGCAGTTTCAAGAAATCTTTGCGTGAAGTGAATAAATTTCGTGTGGCTGTTTTTGATTTTTTTTTCTCTGTCTGTTATCACAACATGGATACAGACAAAGATAAGTGTAGGTGTGTAAGTGGTGGTGGTGCTCAGCAATTTCCCATTCCCTGCTTTTCCCCAGGACCATTGTTCCTTGGAAAAGCTTCCGCCAGGCCCTGCACGAGGTGCATCCCATCAGCTCAGGGCTGGAGGCCATGGCCCTGAAATCAACCATTGACCTGACCTGCAATGACTACATCTCAGTATTTGAGTTTGACATCTTCACACGACTCTTCCAGGTGAGAACTGAGGAATGGGAATCACTTGAAGTGTCTCAGTGTTATACTCTTCTTTAGCCAGGCCAGTATTTTACACACATTATTTGTGCTGTGTGGGATTTACTTGTCTTGCCCTCTATCCCTTAGACCCCATATTGCAGTAAAAGTGGGTGATATTTCTGGCTGTAGAATAAAGAAAAATCCCTAAATATAAACTGCAGCTCCCAGGCATATTCAGCATCCTGCCATGAATCAGGTTTTCTCTTTCAAAGGTCACTTTGAGACTGAAGCTCTGACACAGCTTCTGCAAGGCAGGAAATGTGAAGCTTAGTTTATCACTCTGTCTTCCCTCATCCCTTTCTTTATTGTCAGATTTATTTTCCTTGGAGGGGGGTTGTTCAGGATGGAGCTCAAGCATGGAAATTTGGGCTTCCTATCTTTTGAACTGCCCCAGCCAGGATGTTGTGAACGTGTTTGTGTGTGTGAGAAATCTCTGTATCACTGAAGGGATATTAACAGTAGGTAAAATACTTCCCCACAGTCTCTAATAGTGCTAAATTCAGAAACACAGCTTCTGATGGTACAATTGGGTATTTACAAGAACAATCACTTACTTCTTTGGCTCTGACTTGCCTTTTCCCATGTGATGGGGTGGGTTGTAATTAAGATATGTCTAGATGAAAAATTCCCATGTTTGGTGTTGCAATGTAGCTGATCTCATTCAGCACTTTTTCCAAGTGTTGTGCATAAAGAACAAGTCAAGAGCTGATGCAAATTCCAGGGGATGCAGAGCTCTTAGGGAGTGCTGATACCTTCCTGTAGACAAGTTAAAAACCTTGGGAAAATCAGGTGAGATTTACACACCCAAACCCTTCTCAGGATTGAGAGATTTCAAATGGTTGTTACATCTTTTGGGCCATCATTTTAAGCAATATTTGAGATGTGTGTGCTGGTTTCTTCATTCAGATCTGAGACCAGCCACAGTCTTTGCCACACCCTGGTGAGGTTGGGTTGGTGAGGAACAGTCACAAGTTGTAGACAGTGAAACTGAGACACAGAGGGGAGGTCACTGTCCCCAGGCCATGCAGGAAGTTGGTGTTGGAGAGCAGACCAGTCATGGTTCCTGGGCCCTGCATAATCTCATTAAACTCCTGCCTTTATCCCTGTCTGGGGAATGAGTCATTTTCTCTGCAGAAGCAGCACAATTGATGGCTATTCTTAAGCTGTGACCTCAGTGACTTCTCCTTTTGTATTTATTAAAGAAGTTTTGATTAAGGTCTGTCTTAGGTGATAATTTTATCCCCAACAAGCAACAAACTCAAATGCCAAGTGCTGCATGGGAATGAATGTTTTGGTTTCTCTACTGGATTTGTGGTGGAACAGAAACATGTTTCTCTAAGTGAAGAACCCTTTGATTCAGGAATATTAACCCTTTCCAGAAGTGTGTGGTTCATTTGTTTCTTTGGTGCTTCCCCAGCCCTGGTCATCTTTGCTGAGGAACTGGAACAGCCTGGCAGTGACTCACCCTGGGTATATGGCATTCCTCACCTATGACGAGGTGAAGGCCAGACTTCAGAAATTCATTCACAAACCTGGCAGGTGAGAGAGCTCAGCCAGCAGGGAGGTTCTGGCTGCCACCTTTGATTATCTGTGTTCCTTTCTGCACCTTGTGTGGTTACTTCTGCACTGCTTTTAAACATGGAAACCTCCTGTAGTCTGTCTGTTTGTTGGCTTGTTCAAAGTTGATTTGAAACAAATGATTTTAAGGATATTAACTTCTCTTGCTGTGGATTCTGGGTTTAATTTCACCTGGAGGCCAGTGCTTGTGTTCTTTTCTCATTTTGTATCATATTGCAAAGCTCCCCTTTGAACTGCCTGGAAAATTGAGGAAAGCTGCTACAAATCATCAAGTTATTCCTACTAATTTTATTTGATATGGCCAGCAAAGGCTGCCTACTTGTCATTGAATCTTTTCTGTCTGTTCCAAGCTGAGGATTCTTTTCTTTTTGTGTGTTTTTAGTTACATTTTCCGACTGAGCTGTACCCGCCTGGGTCAGTGGGCCATTGGCTACGTCACTGCAGATGGGAACATTCTCCAGACAATCCCCCACAACAAACCTCTTTTCCAAGCACTGATTGATGGCTTCAGGGAAGGCTTGTAAGTAACTTTATAAAAATTAGGACAGCAAAGCAGTTAAATTTTGAATAGCCCCATTGCTGTAGTGGAATAAGTCATTGCTGAACTATTTTGGCACTCAGGAATTACTGACAGCTGTCTTTGCACTGGAGAGCTGTGCAGTAGCAGATGATAAATGTGCACCAGTGTTTCCCTTCTCATAAATCCCTTTTTTTTATTTTTTTTTTACTTTTAATATAAGTATTAAACCCTTAATACTTATAAGAATAATGTGTTTAATTTTGGTCCGATCATAAAATTCCTCCGGAACTTTAGAATTGAGAATACCTTGAATTCCCACTCCTTGCTTCTCACCTTCATTCATTCTTTCTTCCTTTCCCACCTCCAAAAGAAACCTCAGGTCTGTGTGTGTATACATGTGTGTACAGGCACATAAAGGGATTTTTTTTCCCCAATTTTTTCCAGTTATTTATTTCCCGACGGCCGGAATCAGAATCCTGACTTGACTGGCTTGTGTGAGCCCACACCTCAGGACCACATTAAAGTTACACAGGTGAGGAAAATATTCCATTCCATCCAACTCTCTGCTTTCTCCCTGATTTCTGCCCTCCTTAGCTATTCACCCAGTTCTGTCATACTTGGTATTCCCAAGACTTGTTTTCAGGGCTGCAGTATTTTGCAGGAATTACAGAAATCTCTGCATGATAGGGATGGGCAGATGAGATTGCAAAGACAGATTTTAAGAGTCTGTTTTTAGAATGTTCTGCCAACATTGATGCTTTTGTGCCATTCAACATGTCTTGAACCCTGCTTTTCTTGGGATGCTTAAATGAAAATGATTGGATAATTTGAATCTCACTTTTTTCAGAGCTTGACAGATGCCTCTAGTACATAAAATGACAGTGAAATCTCTGCAGATTTCTGTTCTCCCTGTGATTTTTGCTGTCTTTCCCTCAGGAACAATATGAGCTGTACTGTGAGATGGGCTCCACGTTCCAGCTGTGTAAAATCTGTGCTGAGAATGACAAGGATGTGAAGATTGAACCTTGTGGGCACCTGATGTGCACCTCCTGTCTCACAGCCTGGCAGGTGAGCCTTGGCCTCTTCTTTATCTCTCTGAGGGCAGCTGCTTGATCTTTTACAGGTATTCTCTTCTTTTACAGATTCTTATACAGAATTTCTTTTACAGATATTCTCAGAAGTTTCAGGTGTGGAGAGAATGTAGCAGAGACATTGTCTCATAATGTCACAGCATCAGAAGCTGTTTAGATGCCTGATGTCTTAATATGGAATAAGGAAAAACTGTGAAAACTTCAAAAAGTGCGGTTTTTCAAGGAGAAAATATTCCCTATTTCTAACCCACTTTGCCTTTGTCTTCCTCTCAGCTGAAAGCTCCCTGCCAAAAAGCAGGTTAAAAGCTGATTGTTTATGGAGCAGGGGATGATTTGTGCACCCCAAGGGCTGCTGTGACAGATCTCTTCTGTCCCCTGCAGGAATCAGAAGGCCAAGGCTGCCCCTTCTGCCGCTGCGAGATCAAAGGCACCGAGCCGATCGTGGTGGATCCATTTGATCCCAGAGGAGGAGGAGGATTGTCCAGGCAAGGGGCAGAAGGAACCCCCTCTCCCAATTATGATGATGATGATGATGACAAAGCTGATGATTCCCTCTTCATGATGAAAGAACTCGCTGGTACCAAAGTAAGGTCACTGGTAAATGTGGCAGCGCCTTTTCTGCAGCTGCTTTCTCTCAGTGATTTGTGCCTGTCAGGGTTGTCAGGCTGTGTTACAGTAAAGATCCTGCTCCCTATGGAAAACAGGGATTTAGGTCCAGTCTTGTGAGCTCACTTCACACTTTGAAGCCTTTGATATTTATGTGTTGTCTTGGAGGAATCCCCAGAGGGGTGAAAAAGCTGGCCTGACCTGTTGGTATGGAAGATCTGGGTTTGCAACACTCCTCCGTGTGTTAGATTTTGATTTCCTAGCCAGAATTCACCCAGATCAGCAGAAATTCATCCATTTTTTCCCAGTGATGGATACAGCCAGGCAGGTACAGCCTTCCCAAGGTCCTGATGGATAGAGGGCAGGCTGTTCTGCTGAGGAACTCCATTTGGCTGTCATCTTTTTATATGGTGGCTGATAAATCTGTCTAATAAAGGTGTGATAACTCTGCCATCAGTGCTGCTTCCCTCCAGGAGCTGTGTGCAGGCATTCTTTGTGGATCCCTGCATGGTTTTTTCATTTCATTTTCATTTCTCATTTCAAAATCTGATTGCTGCTCTTGCATTTTTTTACTGCATAGGGAAGTGGGTTTGAATTTGGCTAATTTTTAATAGCTGAATCAACTAAAATAAGCTGCATTTCCTGGTCAGAAAGAATCTTCATCTCTGGTTTACCTGGAGTCTTACTTCCCTTTATCTTCCATGCTGTGAAATAATGTACTAATCAGTAAACACTATTCCTGGAGGGCTTTTTATACCTATTTTAGGGAAGCAAAGCAATTTTCTTGGTGTGACATCCTGTCAATGTTGGTATTTTGTTGGCTTTAGTGAGCTCAAACATACGTGAAGCTTTTCAAAATTAAACAGCACTAACTTTGATTGTAAAAAAAGAGAAAATAAAGAGAATAACAGGCACTGTGCTGCTTTGTTAAGTGGAAAACCAGCTTTCCAGGGATAAAAATGGAGGTTTGGTGCACACCAGTGCTGTGTAGTGAAAGCAGATTGCACAGGGACAGGATGCTTTGCAGCAGATCGTGCCCTCTGGTGTTGAAAAGCAGCTTGTCCCTGCTCAGGGCCCACTGAGGCTGGTTTGTTTGTCTCCATCAGGACAGCTTGGTTCGTGGTTCTAAGTTGCTTTTTTGTTACTCCATCAGAGCAGCTTGGTTTGTATTTCTAAGCTGCTTTTTTGTTATTCCATCAGGACACCTTGGTTTGTATTTCTAAGCTGCATTTTTGTTACTCCATCAGAGCACCTTGGTTTGTGGTTCTAAGTTGCATTTTTGTTACTCCGTCAGGACACCTTGGTTTGTATTTTCAATACAACTGCATTTCTAAGTTGTATTTTTGTTACTCCATCAGAGCAGCTTGGTTTGTATTTCTAAGCTGCTTTTTTGTTATTCCATCAGGACACCTTGGTTTGTATTTCTAAGCTGCATTTTTGTTACTCCATCAGAGCACCTTGGTTTGTGGTTCTAAGCTGCATTTTTGTTATTCCATCAGAGCACCTTGGTTTGTGGTTCTAAGCTGCATTTTTGTTATTCCATCAGAGCACCTTGGTTTGTGGTTCTAAGCTGCATTTTTGTTGCTCCATCAGGACAGTTTGGTTTGTATTTCTAAGCTGCATTTTTGTTACTCCATCAGGACAGTTTGGTTTGTGGTTCTAAGCTGCATTTTTGTTATTCCATGAGAGCACCTTGGTTTGTGATTCTAAGCTGCATTTTTGTTACTCCATCAGGACAGCTTGGTTTGTGGTTCTAAGCTGCATTTTTGTTACTCCATCAGGACAGTTTGGTTTGTGGTTCTAAGCTGCATTTTTGTTATTCCATCAGGACACCTTGGTTTGTATTTCTAACCTGCATTTTTGTTACTCCATGAGAGCAACTTGGTTTGTGGTTCTAAGCTGCATTTTTGTTACTCCATCAGGACAGTTTGGTTTGTGGTTCTAAGCTGCATTTTTGTTGCTCCATCAGAGCACCTTGGTTTGTGTTTCTAAGTGTGCATCTCAGTGCTGTCTCACTGCTAAGTTGGATTGCTCCAATGCTGCAGTGCTGGGCATTCCTGGAGGACAGTCATTACTCACAGAGCAATTTGTAGCTGGAGAGGCTCTCCAGAGGACAGGAATTCAGTGGGCTGAGCTGTGTGCTGATGTCCCATTGTCCTCTCTCAGGTGGAACGCCCTCCCTCACCGTTCTCAGTGGCCCCTCAGGCTGCCCTCCCTCCCGTGCCACCCCGGCTGGACCTGCTGCAGCAGCGAGTGGCCAACCCCCCTGGGGCCTCCAGCCCTGGCACCACCTCCAAGGTCAGACACAACTCTTTCCCCTTCAGTGTGACTTGGGTGGGGCAGAACAATCTGGGGACCCCAGCATGTTCTCTCTGACATCCCCAAGTGCTTCCTCGTTTTTCTGTCTGAACTACCAAGTTATTATTATTATTACTACTATCACATTCTCTGGTTTTCAGCCTCAATCCCTGCTCCCTGCACCCTCTGGATTTTCCTCATATTTTGTTCTAGCTGATACAGAAGGTATCATATTTCTCTCCCCCAAGTTTTCTGCACTCATTTTTACATCAAGCATTTTTAATGTAGAAAATGAAGGAATTCAATGTGTGTGACTGGGAGAAATGAACTGGCTTTTTGATTGATCAGCAGTAGGATGATCTTGGTGGCATTAAGTTAATGGTTCTTGAGATGCAGCAGCAGTTCTTCATCTGGTTTGGATGAAATAATGAAATTAGGAAAGTTCAGGCAGAAGAAAATACCTATTTCTGTGAATACTCATTACTGACAGATGAATGTTAACTTGTGCAAATAACCCACAATTGAATCATTTTTTAAAATAATGGGGAGGCTCTGTTTGGAATCCAATCTAAGGCTGCTTTAAGCTCATGTTTTCCCTCAAGAAGAGGAATCTGGGGAGTGCACGTAGTTCCTGTGTTATCTCCTCAAGCCTGTGCCGAAGGTGCGGAGACATCTCCGCCTTGTCAGAGATAATTCCTTGTAAAAACAGCTAAAACCACCCCAAAACTCTCCCTGCTGCCCGCACCTCCCTCCTGTTTATCTCTCCTGGTTGGGCTGCCTGTGCTAAGCTCTGTTTTGATCCCTCCTCCCCGCAGGCTGCTCCAGGTGCTCTTCACAAGGACAAACCTCTGCCGATCCCACCCACGCTCCGGGACCTGCCCCCGCCGCCGCCCCCGGNCGGCGACTGTCCCGCCAGGGACAAGCCACCCCCGCTGCCCTCCAACCGCCAGGGCGAGCTGTGGCCAGGCAGGCCCATGCCCAAAGCCCCCGTGGGCGCCACGGAGCCGTGGGCTGGCAGGGAATTGTCCAACAGGCACTCGCTGCCCTTCTCGCTGCCCTCGCAGGAGTCCAGGGCTGAGAGCATCCGGCTGGGCAGCACGCTCAGCCTGGACAGCCCCGCGGTGAGTAGGGCTGGAGGAAATCCGGGAGAAAAGGCAACCTCTTCTCACACTGAGGAGTGGGGTTTTGTCATGGGAGAGGTGGAAAGAAACTGGTGGATTCCGGGCAAGGGAGATGCTTTCGTTCCGTTTAGGAACAAGGTTGAAATCCCAGTTGAAATCCCAATTGCCTGATCATTGTTCATCTTTCAGTGTTCACCTCTCAGTGTTGAAAAGCTAAGAATGCTTTCTGTTGTTTTCTGATTTACTCTGCTGGCTTTTCAGCCCTGAGAAAACTACCACATCAGCTGTGAGGAGTTTGGGTAAAATCTGAGTTCAGTTTGGTCTGTTCACCTGCAGGACACTGTTACCAGTGTACTGATTAGTCCAACATTTTGTTCTCTCAAAGAAATTGCAGGCAGTTTTGCTTTCCTTGATTCCATTTCCTTAATTTTTCCTTCTAATGCTTCCAGCTTTCTAAAATTAAAAGCGAAACATTTTTAGCCAGATTTTCTAAGAAAATGGCACGTGCACAGTTGTCATCCTGTCTCCAACTGTGTTTGCTTGTCTGCATCCTTTTCCTCTTGGCTCCCATTTTGGCCAGTTTCAGCCAAGGTCATTGGAATCTCAAAACGTGAGGTTCTTCCTGCAGGAAAATCCCTGCAATGTCTCCACTGAGGGAAAGCTGTCAGAGAATTCCTAGATTTCTGAGGTGTCAGTAAATTCTGTGGAATGAATGAAGATGCTTCATTCCCACAGAGGCTGTTGAAGGAGTGGCTTTGCAGCTACACTGGCACGTGCATTGTTTCTGATTCCTGGTTTGGAATTTTGTCTTCCAGAGCTCCAACAGTGGTCCAGCAGCAACCTCAGAGTGTGAACACCCCAAAATCAAACCCTCCTCGTCTGCCAATGCCATCTACTCCTTAGCTGCCAGGTCTGTTGGGATTTTTTACCTTACAGAGTGGGAATTGCAGGGTGCTGGTGCCAGGGACAGAACTGGCACAACTCTTCCAGTCTTAGTTTTAAACTCTGACAGATTCAACAACAACTTAGAGAAAGCAGCTGAAATCAGCATCCCAAAGAGCTGTGGGGAGTGGTGGGAGTTCCCCTGGGCTGTGGCAGCAGGAATCAGGCTCCAGTTGCCATCAGCTCTTTAATAAATTCACTTTTGAGTGGGGCTTTGTGTGATGTAAATGTGCATGATGTTGTCACTTCCTTTTGCATCACGACCTTGTGCTGGTGTGACCTTGTGGGCTGCATCCTGAAAACCAAATTATTTCTTTAGACAGACTTGCTGTGAGGTGACTGTGGATTTTAAAGGGCACCTTGGTATTAATTAGATTTGGTGTGAATGTTTTATATCTTGTTTCTCCTGCCTCCAGACCACTGCCTGTACCAAAACTGCCTCCTGGGGAGCAGTCTGAGAGCGATGAGGACAATGAATACATGTCACCATCCTCCCTGCCTGTGGTGCCTCCAGGTCCTGCTGTGCAAAAACCAGAGCTCAAAATGCCTTTGGAAATGACTCAGAGTTTACGGTGAGATTCTGCCTGGTTTTGCACTTCCTCCTCCCAGCTCTGGGGCAGCACATTTGGGACAGCAGGGTGGGAATTTTGCTTGCTCAGATTTCTGAATTCCCCCAGTGATATTCACCAGATCTTGACTAAAATAGCAATAAAGGAAATGTGACCACTGCTCTTTGCAGAGTCCTTGTACAGTATTAAAGGACTCAGATATCCCCTTCCTTCCCACTCTCTCTGCCAAGAATCTTTTGAGAGCAGAAACAACTGAAATTCAAAACTCTTATTAAAATGTAATTTTTGGTGGTATCAGTTTTGGTGGTATCATTTTAACTCTTTTAAGCTGAGGTGCTGTACTGCAATGAACATTAATAAAGCATTTTCTAGAACAAATACTTCACAGAGCAGTGGTGATTTCACCTTGAAACAAGAAGCTGTGCACAAACTCTGTCACAGAGACAGGCTGGAGGTGGTGGCCACTGTCACCTGTGTGAAGGGGAATGTCTTCTCTCCCTCAGAGTTTTGGACTGTGACCAGCATCCCGAGGGCTCCATGTATGAAGCAATGTACAACATTCACTCCCAAGCAGCATCCTCTGCTTTCGAGGCTGTCAACACTTCTGGTGAGTGGGTGTGCTAAAAACCAGCTGAGGAACTGGGCTGCAATGAATTGCTCCCAGTGGAACAGCATTTTAGGCTGAATTAAAAGAATTGCATTTGTTTTTGTTGTTAAAATAGCTGGGATGTATGTGGAAGAATGAGTCAGTGAATGCACACTGCATCCATTAAGTATTTTTAAGCTAATTTTCCCTTCTGGAAAGAGCTGCCATGAAATGCGAGGTTTTAACAGCAAAACTTCAGTTCTGTGTCTGGAAAACAGGGGAGCAGAGCCTGCCTTGAGAGACAGCTCAGCCCCAGAGCTCAGAACGTGCCTCCTCTTCCAGATGAGGGGAACCTGGCAGCAGCCAGTGCCAGCAATGGCCCTGAGGAGTCAGAGAATGAGGAGGATGGCTACGATGTCCCCAAGCCACCGCTGCCCGTGGCCGTCGCTCGCCGCACGCTGTCTGATATCTCCAATGCCACTCCTGCCTTCAGCAGAATGTCCCTGGACAACGACCCTGGCACAGGTCAGAGAGCTCTCCTGTCTCTTCTTGCTGCTGCTGCCTGGCTCTGTGTCTTTGGAACGTGTGTCACTCACAAGATTTTGGATGTGAGGTGTAAAATGAGGTTTATGAGGCAGGATTGCGCTGGTTCTTAAATATTTTGTTTGATTTATTTTAGGTTTTGTTTGATTTTTAGCTTTGAATGTGCTGCTTTGGTCATTTAATCCCCGAGCTTGCAAATCACACTGAAATCACAGTTAGGAAAAGCTTTTTTTCAGCTTAAAGTATATTCCTTAAACCACTGTTTCCTACAGAGCATGGACTATTTTTGTACCATGGTGTACCAGGGCGTGAGACAGGATTTTTCATCCTTGGAAGTGTCCAAGGCCAGGCTGGATTTGGGGTTGGAGCACCCTGAGATAGTGGAAGGTGTCCCTGCCCATGGGCAGGGGGTGGAAGGAGATGACCTTTGAGGTCCCTTCCAACCCAGACCATTCAGGGATTGTGTCCCTGTGCCAAGTGGAAGATGCAGAGCTGGCCTGGCAGGGTTTGTGGCTCTGCCAGTGCCTGCAGATGGCACAAGTGTTCTGCACACAGCTCCTGATGCTCTCAGCTCCTCTGAGCAGGGACCAGTGGCTCAGCAAGGTCAGCTTTTTGTCCCTGGGGAATAGAGGACATCGTGTCCTTCTGGCTGCAAGGCACATTCTCTGAGGGAAAAACTAAAGCCTCGTGTCTCCAAGAGCCTTTCTGAATAATGATTGACTTATTCCCAGCTCAGCAGCTCTTAAGGAAGCTCTGAAACTCTTCCTGTTGGGGGTTTTCAGTCTGAATGTGCTGGTGATTTGCCAAGGAGGAGGAATGAGTTTCTTGTTCCTTCTGGAGGCAGAACCTCCTGTACCCAGAACCCCTTCCCCAGTGAGTCTTTTCTTTTCCTGCTTCACCATTCCACTTCCCTGGCCTTCTTTAGCCAGAGTTTCCTAGTGCAGAAAAGTTCATTATTTTTGCCCCACCTCCCTTTTTCACTTTTTAAATCTGTCCCTGTGTCTGTAGAATTTGGCTGAAAGGGATAAAAAAGGAACAGAGCGAGTTCCACCCCCCCTCCCAGATGAAGTACTGAGTTTAATCATTGACACTCTGTTTCTACAGCCCTGAAATAACACTGCTGTTGTCCTGCTTTAGGGGTAGGAAAATGGAAAATGTGGAAAATGCTGATTGTTACTGCTGTGGGAAGCAAGGCACTGGTGCAGGCAAGCCTGACTGCTGTGGGATTCATCTTGGCAGATTTATGCTCTCAGGAGCTGGACCCTGCAGTTTTAATTAATGATTTACCAAAATAACTGTCTTAGTAGTTGTCCTTTCAGACTGACCCATGGTCTCTGAAACTTGATCCAGCTCAAGCTGAAACAGCTATTCCAGAAGGCACTTAGGGGCAGAGGAGGGGGCAGACCTTTTTCTCACATGTACAAAAAGCTTTTTATGTGTGAGAAACTTGAATTCTGAAGATGAGGGAGCTGGGCTGAGCTGTGGTCAGTGAGGAAGCTTCAGGGAATCTGGTTCCTGAAGAGCTTTCTCTGTCTTAGGGCTTTTGGTGCAAGTTTTTCAGAAAGGCCCCTTCTCTGAGCAAGCTGCAGTGCTCACTCCTCAAAAGGGATTGTGTGGACGTGATTTGTCTGTTGTACTCCAGTTCTGCTGCCAGAAAACTGTGTGGAGTGCCCTGAGGACTTTTTCCAGGGGACAAATTAATCTTTCTTTAAGGTGATGTCAAACATCCGTGCAGAGAAGTTTCCTGTGATTGGCCAAAAAAAGCTTTCTGTGATGATACAGGAGGTTAAAACTCAGAAATGGTCAGATGCTGGATAAGCACATTAAACAATGTGCTTTTTCCTTGGAGAGTTTGGTGACTTGTTTGGTTTATTGGCTGTTATTTCCTCTTCCCAGCAGTGCATGATGTGGCTGCAGGGCAGTGTCACATCAGAATGACTCAGGGAAAAGCAGAACAGGCTGAGCTTTATTGATCTGCCATTAGGCAGGGAGAGCTTCAGCAGAGGAAGAGGAGAACATAATTCAGTTGCTGACCCTTCAGAGAGCATAATTCAGTTGCTGAAGCAATTGTGGTGGCTGAGCTGGGACTGAGTTTGTGCACACAGAGATGAGGGAGCAGCCTCTGGGCAGTTAAACCGGGGGGTTCTGTCTGATTCTGGAAGGAAATGGGATATCTGGTGAATTGAATATTCACTGTGGCATTTTTGCTGATTCTAAGGCTGGTGTCTGAGCTCTGCTTACACACATAAATCCTATGTCATTTTTTATGTGGTTTTATCCTAATAAAGAGCCTGATGAGCCCTGCTAATTAAGAAAAACCTTCCCAGCTGTTTTTGCACACAGGCGGGGAAGCTGAGCAGCTTGGGAAGGAGGATAAAAGGGTTGGAGAAAGCAGCAAAGCTCAGTGACAGCCGTTTGAAGTGCCATTCATCCCTCTGCTGTCATCTCAGCTTTGTTCCAGGCAAAATTTCCACATCTTTCCCTTGAAGTGATGCACTTGTTTCTCCTTGCAGGATTTTCGGACGGCTCCCAAGTCCCCGAGCGGCCTCCGAAGCCGCTGCCCCGGCGGATAAATTCCGAGCGCAAAGCCGGGAGCTGCCAAGCAGGAGGAGCCAGCAGTGGGGCCAGCTCCTCCCTGCACCTCTCCAGCGAGATCGAGAACCTCATGAGCCAAGGCTACTCATATCAGGACATTCAGAAAGCTCTGGTCATTGCACATAACAATATTGAGATGGCCAAGAATATTCTGCGGGAGTTCGTGTCCATCTCCTCCCCGGCGCACGTGGCCACATAGCACACGAGCACCTCCACACCTGAGCTGCTGTGGACCAACTGCCTGGGCAGCTGCTGCCCAGCTGTGCACCAAAGGGGAAGGGGGTTCCTTTAGAGACTTCGTGCTGAGGTCAGTCCTGCCTCTTTAAGAGAATCAGTTATCAGGTTTTCGTGGTTCCAGATTTCAAAGCAGTGGGATGGAGCAGAGCGGTGTTTTATACAGTGTGTGTCTTGGAGTCCTTTACCCCTACCTCTTGTCTGAGAGAACAGATTTCTTTCCAGGGTGTTGGTAGAGAAAGGTATCGTGACAAGGGATCCCCGAGCCCGTGCCCTGGAGGCTGGGGGGAGTTGTTTTGTGCTGTGAATTTTAAGTGGATGCTCAGAGAAACAAAGTCTCGAGGTCGGTGTGGTGTGTCCTGTGGTTCATGGTACTAGGCTTGGATCTGTTCGCTGCTGTGTGTCTGGCTCAGGCTTTCTAGAGAAGCTGGGAGGTCACTTTCTGCTGGGAATTTATAGGAGACCTTGGAAGAATCATGTGATTGCTTCCTGTTGGCCGTGATGTGTCCCTCTTGCCTGTAATAATAGCAGTTATTGCTTCTGATTCCAGTCCTCCCTTGCTGCTGGAGGTAGCAGGATGAGCTTCTGTCAGGGATTTTGATCCTGGCAGTGCTGGGAGTTGGATTTCTCTCATGTGTGTGTGTGCTCTTGCACTGGCAGCACCAGATTCCAGCAGCTGGAGGAGCTTGGCGTGGTTTTGAGGGGTGGGAGAGGGGGCAAAGAATTTGAGCAAGAGCAAAGAGCTGGGGCTGCTGCTTCTCCTCCCTTAGCCTTGAGCATTTTGTGCTTCAGTGCTCAGATTTGATTTGTGGCCCTGCTGGGCTGGAGCAGCCGTCACTGGACACTCCCATTGCTCTTCCCTAGGAATGTTGCACCTGGTAAATAGGATGTTTTATTTCTCTTCATTGCATGGTGGCTGTTGCAGACTCGTGGCCTTCACACACATTCCTCCAGAGAGCTTTTTCAGGAGCCATCATCGTGCCAGGGTGTTTTGTGGAATTGGTAGATGCAGCTGATGTGTTTGTTGGAATTTCACCTGCTTTGCAGTCACAGAAGTGCAGCAGTTCTCTGCATGGCTGTCCAAACAACATGGGGGCTCTCCTTTCCATTTCCATTTCTCTAAGGTATTGCCAGGTCTGGTGTTAAAACAGACCTGGGGGAAAAAATCCTGTATTTGTGAAGTGATCACGTGGTTTTAAAGGTCAGAACTCAGCTGTTGCATTGGAAAAACCTGACTTGCCTACTCAGCTACTTAACTCTGTTCATATTGGAGGAGTGGATGGTTCCTTGGGAGAGGATTTAGATCCAGGAGGCACAGACAGATCACAGCCTGTCAGCCTGAGAGGCTCTTGGCCTTTGGAGCATGTCCAGCATGATTTGCATTTTCTGAGGTCAGCAGAGGTCACCAGGCTAAGGGCTGCAGCTTGGAATATTGCTGGAGTGATTCTGGCAGTCGGGTGCAGTCTGGCCTTTTGAGGAATCCAGGGGCTGGGCCAGATGGCTGCAGTGGCACAGAGGCCTTCACGAGTGTCAGCAGAGCAGAAAGTGGGTTTTTAATTCAAGGTGAGATTTCTCTCTAGACCTACAGCTTTCTGAATTGCTGCAGTGGCTTCCAGGCAGGCTGAAGTGTCTCTCTTTACTCCTCTCCTGTCTGTAGAGGAGAAAACACTCTGAGACAGCGTGGGGAGATCTCCTGCCACGCTCCCTGACCCCAGCCTTTGCTGTTTTGGGGTCAGGACTGGCAGCTGCCAGGTCTGGCAGTGGGCAGGGGCACAGGGCACAGCCCTGGGAAGGTGGGCTCAGTGCCTGGGGGAAGAAGGAGGGGAGGAAGAGCTGCTCTTCCTCCTGTGCCCTCAGGGCAGCTGCCAGGGGTGCCAGCCCTGCTCCCTGTGGGATGTGTGGGAGCCTCTGGAGCAGCAAGGCCAGCACTGGTGCTGCTGAGGCAGGAGCAGGGGACAGCTGTGGCTGCTGTGTCACACTGGGGAGCCTGAGCAGCCAAACAGTCCCTTTGTCCTGGAGATCAGGTGCAAACCCTTTGGTGAGGGGTTTATTTCCCTCTTTTCCACACTCCCACTGGGCTCTGTGTTGGTTTGGAGCTGTTTGGTGTCTGCCCTGCTGTGTGAGCTCAGTGTGACCCCTGCCATGGCTGAGCCAGCTCCAAAGCCTTAACTCTTGTCCTGCCCAGTGTGTGTGACACCAGTGATTCCCTGTCCCCTCCAGGCCCCTCAGGGCAGGCTGGCTGTAATTTCCATAAAATCCTGCTTGGCAGAGCTGCTCCAGGCCTGTCTTTGGGGTCTATGTGCCAAGAGATGTTCCTGTGGGTGTTGTTCTGGGTATTAGAGATTAGAGAGAGCAATCTTTGTGGCATGATTTCTCTGCATGTGTCCTTTCTGTGCACTTGTTTATGTCTCAGACTGATTTAAGAAAATTAAGTCTTGCCTTTTTTTCCTTAACACGTTAAGAATTTGCTGATTCCACTGAGGGCAGCAGGGTCCTGGCCATGTCTTGTGGCTGTGCTCTGCCAGCTCAATCCAGGCACTGCCCAGTGGATTTTTCTTGTTCTTTCTAAGCCCAAGATTGATTGCTCTTCTTTCCCTTCACCTCCCTCTTCTTTATTCTTAAGAAAATTACCTTTCTGATGCTACTTTTAAAAGGAAAAACAACCCAAATGCCTAGTGCCTTTCTTAAGGGGATGCTGCATGGCCAGGCTGGATCTGAGAATCCACCCCTCTGAAACTGAGCAGAGCTGGACAAGCAGCACCAAACTGCTTTGGGAAGGGATGAAAAGGAGGAGCAGGAGAGATGGGCAGTGCTCTCCTGGACTCTGACACTGTGTTTTGTAGCATTTCAGCCGTGGAGCTTCCGTGCCTGGACTGGTGCTGTGCTGAGCTTGGGGCCAAGTCAGGATCGTGGGATGGGGTGAAAAATGCTGGGGTTGTCCTTCAAAAGGAGCAGGAAACACTCCCAAAAGGAGTGGGGAACACTCCCAACATAAAGAAGGGGGAACTCTCACAGGAGTGGGGAACACTCCCAGAAGGAGGGGGATCTCTCCTACAAGGAGGGGGAACATTCCCAAAAGGAGGGGGATTTCTTCCTAAAGAAGGGGGAACTCTCCTAAAAGGAGGAGGAACTCTCCTAAAAGGAGGGAGAACTCTCCCAGCAGGAGTGGGGAACTCTCCCAGCAGGAGTGGGGAACTCTCCCAGGAGTGGGGAACTCTCCCAAAAGGAGAGGGAACTNCCCAGCAGAAGTGGGGAACTCTCCCTAAAGGAGAGGGAGCTCTCCCAAAAGGAGGGGGAACACTCCCAGGAGTGGGGAACTCTCCCTAGAGGGAGAACTCTCCTAAAAGGAGGGGGAACTCTTCCAAAAGGAGAGGGACCTCTCCCAGCAGGAGTGGGGAACTCTCCCTAAAGGAGAAGGAACTCTCCCAACAGGAGGGAGAACTCTCCCAGCAGGAGTGGAGAACTCTCCCAGGAGTGGGGAACTCTCCCTAAAGGAGAGGGAGCTCTCCCAAAAGGAGGGGGAACTCTCCCAGGAGTGAAGAACTCTCCCAAAAGGAGAGGGAACTCTCCCAGCAGGAGCAGGGAACTCTCCCAGCAGGAGCAGGAGCTGTGGGAAGCAGGAGGTGCCCACCTGAGCAGGATCCAGGTGTTTCCCTGTGTCCAGAGCCCAGCAGGAATCCCAAACCTTCCCCTTTTTCTGTGCATGTCCCTGCCCCAGGGGCCAGGCAGGCTCAGGGCCCAGCATGTGGCTCCTGCACCAGGCTGGTGACATTTTACTGTAGCTCATCCTGAGGCAGGCTCCTTACTGTAAATGTGGTTTGATTGCTTGGTTTGTTGGGTTTTTGTTTGTTTTATTTTTTTTTCAGTCAAGCAAGAAGTAATGCAACTCCCAGGGCGCCTTCTCAGAGGTGCCACTTTAAAGATTAGTGGGGAATAAGGACATTTATTTTTAAAGTTCCTCCTAAAAATCTTTTCTGTTTGAAATTCCCAGTGGAGGAAGAACTGCTGTTGCTGTTGTTCTTTCTCACGGATGACAAATACCAATTTGTAAAATATCAGTGTTAAAAATTGTTGAGATTTTCACGAGATATTTTAAAATAAAAAAAGTATAATAGTGTCATTAATATAAAATTATAATAGCAGTATTTAATCCTTTCAGATCTGTAAAGAATAAGGAAAAACAGAAGGTAAATATTCTTACAGAGAGTAGCTGAGCTTTAAGGTTCACTTGGTTTAAAGTCCTCATTTTGTTTGCAGATGCATTGTTAATGTTTAGAGGTTATACTAATGTTATTTATTAATTGTTTCCATCCTTGTATGCTGCCCACTAAGAGCTTCTTTGTTTGGGATTTCATTCACCTGTGTCAGTAAGAAAGAAAACAAAAAACAAAGTTTTATTTTTAAATAAAATTTCCTTTGTTGTAGCAGATGGTGTGTGTGTGTTGTGGTGCTTCTGTAAAAAGAAAATTTTAGGATTTCAATCTGCTGGATCCTTTGGAGTTATTTTATAATTATNGTCAGTAAGAAAGAAAACAAAAAACAAAGTTTTATTTTTAAATAAAATTTCCTTTGTTGTAGCAGATGGTGTGTGTGTGTTGTGGTGCTTCTGTGAAAAGAAAATTTTAGGATTTCAATCTGCTGGATCCTTTGGAGTTATTTTATAATTATTACCACTGGGAAAGGAAAATTTTAGGATTTCAATCTGCTGGATCCTTTGGAGTTATTTTATAATTACTACCACAATTAGCTGTTACACTGAAATTTATATTCTGGCCACTGACAGAGGCCAGGAAAGATTTATACAAAGGTTATATTAATTAAATATATTCTGAGAGAATCAATAATTAAAGGCTCTAATCCATCAGGACCAAGAAGAACATGAAGTTACCACCCAGGAAGAGAATCCATGGGAATATTCTGCAGACTTTTAAAGTTACTGCATGGAAAACATAGAAATAAATAAATAAATAAACATCTCACACAATTCTAAAACTACATGGATGTGTAACACAATTCTAGAATAGAATTATTAGAATATGTTATGTATTATTAATGAAGATAGGAAAATAATTACAGATATTTGAATGCATTAAGGGAACATTCATTGATATCAATTTATGAATATTTTGCATACAAAGCAGATGCAATAAATCCAGGTTCTGCCACACTCCCAACATTCCAGAGCCAGGAGGGGCCCAGAAATGGAACAAACAGGGGCACAGTGCCCTGCTGAGCCCCCAGGACATTTGGGGACAAAGGGGGACACTCAGGACCTGGGGGTCAAGTGGGAACCCCCAGATGGGTCAGTGAGGGGACATGGGGGACAATGAGCTTGGGAAAAACCTCCCCAGGACCAACTGTGGGCTGAAATGAGAGCAGTTGGGGTGAAATGAAGATATGGGGTTACTTGAGGTCCTTGGGGTCCTTTGAGGTCATTTTTGAGGTTACTTCAGGTCATTGGGGTCATTTGAGGTCAATTTTGAGGTTACTTGAGGTCATTGGGGTCATTTGAGGTCAATTTTGAGGTTACTTCAGGTCATTGGGGTCATTCGAGGTCATAGGGGTTACTTTTGGTCATTTGAGAATTTTTGGATTTTCCAGGGGTTACTTTAGGTCATTTGAGACCCTGCTTGGGGTTACCTGAGGTCATTTGAGGCCCCAATCGGGGTTACTTGAGGTCATTGGGGTCATTCGAGGTCATTTTTGAGGTTACTTCAGGTCATTGGGGTCATTCCAGGTCACAGGGGTTACTTGAGGACATTTGAGAATTTTTTGGATTTTCCAGGGGTTACTTGAGGTCATTTGAGGCCCTGCTCGGGGTCATTCGAGGTCATGCTTGGGGTTACTTTGGGTCATTGGGGTCATTCCAGGTCATTTGAGGCCCTGCTTGGGGTTACTTTAGGTCACAGGGGTTACTTGAGGTCATTCCAGTCCCCAATAATTGATCCAGGGCTGAGATGAGGACACAGCAATTCTAATTCTGGGGCCAAAGGAGAGGGGACACTTTGGTGTCACCCCTCATTTGCCCTCTGTCCTCTCAGGGCAGTGGTTATTAGCTTTATTAATACTTTTATTAATGAGTACTATTAGTTTATTTGTGTTTATTATCCTCTCCTGGATGCATTACCATCTACAGCATTGGTATTAGCTATTAATTCAACTGTCAATACATTCTAATGGTAAATTCTGTTTACAATATTCTTTAAGATCCAGTGGCACAATCCCCTATTACAGCCTAAAACTACATTATTTATTTTTTATTATTATATATTATTATTATTTTATTATATATTATATATATTATT
>WBNO01013944.1:0-10212 GCA_013400575.1 Peucedramus taeniatus
TAGGAGTAGAAGATATGGACTATATATTTTAAAACTGTCATCAAATTCGATGCACAGCTAAGTATAAAATAAATTAAGCATTCATGAAAGGGAGATAGTGTCAGAGGAAAAAAAGTGTTGTGAAATTATAAGAGTGGATAAAGTTATTCATTTTATGCCTAAATATGGTACAACCATGTGAGCAGGTTGTACTTACTTACCTGCACCAGATTTGGGGTGTTTGTGCATCCACTGAATATGAGAGAAGGAAGTTCCTACATCCACCACTCGTATTTCCATAGCTGTTCTGCTCCTATTGCCATGACCAGATTCTTATCACAGAGTATTCTGAGCTGGAAGGGACACGCAAGCATTACCAAACCTAGCACTTATGTGAATGGCCCTTCTGGGAATCAAACATGCAAACTTGGTGGTTTTAATAATATGCTATAACCAACAGAGCTAATCTCAGGGTTAATTTGTTGGTGCTCATCACAGCCAGACCATGAATGTGTGGAAGAGCTGCTTCAGTGCCAAAAAAAAAAAAAAAAGATTAAGTAGAAAGCAATAATTTAATTTATTTATCTCCTTGAAAACAACAAAAACAACACCTCTCCCTTCTTACTATCATATTAGATGTGATAAAACTCAGGTTTTAATTTCAGTGCCAGAATCTGTTTGGCTTGTATATGGATTTGTCACAAGTTCTTTTGGAAATGATCACTTCAAACTTCTGCTAATTTTTCCACCTCAGGTATATGGAAATCTTTGTAAAGTTTGGGCAGCCTGGCCCATAATGCCTTGAACAATCCACCTGTCTTTTCTGATAGACATCATTTCTATAATACATCAGCAAACTTAAAAGACGTGTATTCTCATGCATGATATTTTCACCAGCTAGATTTTGACTGGATCAAAGATGACATTAGACACATATTTCCAGCCATGAAAGGAAATAAATGGCCAACATTTTCAACATTTCTCATCAAAGTGCAAAAAGTTCAAGCTGAAATCAGAATAATCTGTTTCTAATTAGCAGTATGTCGTTTAACCTCAAGAGGTTTTACAGGTCATTCCTGTGAATGAAAAAAGCTGGGCCAAGAAAGCTGCATATTATTTATTAGAAGTCAATTAAATATTTCACAGTGAAATAAGACAGACTTCCACTCTCTTATCATGTAATCCTGCATAAATATACTGAGAAGGTGACAACTATAATGTCCTTACTTGCCAATTATTTGTATTAATTTTTGTTATTTCAAGTTTTACTGAAATTATTTTGAACTCCTGAACTAGATTGGAGCAAATGAATGAATTTCATACAGATAGAAAGATGATCTGTAGAAAGGAGTCACCTTTCCTGCAAAAAGGAGTCACCCAAGAAGTCGTGAAGATGGATTGAGCATCCCCTTGAAATACAAAAGAAATCAAACAGAAACTCTAGTCTGGTTTTAAAATTGAGACAATTCTTCAAAATATAATTTAACTTTTATCTTTCTGGTTTGGTTTGGCAGTTGGGTTTTTATGAGTTTTTTTTTTGTAGAGTTTTTGTTTGTTTTGGTTTTGTCTATTTTAACCTATGTTATAATAAAAACTTAGGTTTTTATAGAACTCCTGTAGCTGCAAATTTTAGAAAAAAAATCAGAGAGATATGAGCAATTAAGTAAAATAGGAATATTTAATGGATAAATTTTAAAACTAACTATAAATATACTTATGGAATCAAAGACTTTATTTATTATCTTAAGCCTTACCCCAGTAAGGGGTACCTTACTTTTACCAAGTCTCCATGATGCTAATGGAATCCCTCTTCCTCCCGTCAGCTCTAAGATGGTGCAAATTTGATGAAACTATATTGTATAAAAGGAGGGGGTCTTCCTGTACTCCGTATTTTCTCATATAAACTGCTATGGTTTGCTTTGTTTATTTTTAATTATGCATTCCAGATTTGTTTTGCATTAAGTCATAACTAATGACCTTGGACAAAATTGCTCAACTCTTTTGTTGTTTGTTTACTTCTCCATCATCCACCCAACAGAAGAGTCATTGAGAAAAATGTGTAACATCCCTGACATTTAGAAATCTTAGTAGAAAAAGCATGTGCTATAGCTACCCACTCAGTGAACATATGTGGAACAGTTTGCGTGTAGAATATAGTGTCAAAAATGAAATCCTTGTTTTTGGCTACTGCATATGCAGAAGAATAAAGATTGTGTGGAACAGACTTCTAAGAATGTTGTACTGTGTGAGTGTGATTGTCACTCTGGCCTTTATAATGTAAATCCCCAAAACATGGTGGGATCCTGTTTGGAACTTTAGCAGTCACACTCTATCTCACATGTCCAGTATCTACTGCCTCAGTCTGTCCTGTTTACAGCAGGCTTGTGGCTGCTTTTACCTATGTTTTTAACATCAAATCTTTAAGGAGCTTGCACTTGCAGAGCTGAGCTCCACTACATTCCTCACACATCCTACACAAAATCCCCGTGGTAGAAAATGGACAGAAACAGCATTACCAGGAGTTTTATTTAGTACAAATATGTCTAAATCCAAGGACTTTACACTTTCTGATCAAAGAGAATTCATTGGAACCAGGCTTGAGGGTGTTTAATATTACAAGATTTCCAGTTGTGCAAAAAGGCTCAAAGAATTATTTTGTGAACTGATACCATGAGGCTACAATCAAATCTGCAACCTCAGCTACCCTTTGATGCCGTACATATGCAAAGGTCTCCAGCCTGAAAGAGGGGTGGCTATGCCCAGCACTGCGATATTGTCATCTCTTTATTAATCTCTACAGACTGATTCTGGCAAAATCTGCTCTGTGCCCTGAGCTCTTCATGGCTGGGAAAGAGTCTGATTTGCCTTGAGAGGCATCACAGAGCTCCCAGCCAAAGGTCACGACACTAGTATAACATTGAAAGACCAAGAGGAAAGGAGACAGTTTCCTAGTGGGATCTAGCCAACTGTTCATTAATGCAATCAAGTAATGGCAAAATGGTGGAAGTCACTCAGAACGGGAAAGACAGATGCTGAGTCCTCTAGCCTGATTCCTTCTTTCTCCCAGATCTGACCATGGATTTTTCATAGCCTGAGTTTAATAATATATCCCTGTTAAGCTGTAAGCCCCACGTCATTGCTGCCCAGATGAGGAATTTGTAATTTAGCTTTTTGTTAAACATCTCTTCCAGATCATTTGCTTTATTCAAAAGCTTTCTTCCCTCAATCTGCTCATTCCCTGCAAACAGATCGTCATCACCTGTTCTCCACTTGTTTGCATGCTGATAGCTCTTCTCCTCTCATAAATTCCATTAATTAATGAATAGTCAGTGGGGAATTGTCTCCTTGGGCTCATTAAAGAAATGGACACTAAAATGATAAGAAAGCAGCTGCCTCTTGTTATTCCCTTCTGACGGCTACTGCTTTCCTCATCACTGCTAAATTATAACACTGCTTTGATTAGCAGTCCTGTTACTTGCTGCAGCTGCATTTAGAGATGGAAATTTAAACTATACAGTCATGTTTAATTGATATTCTCATCAAACTGTTGGCATTGTAAAAAAAAACAGCACTCAATACATCAGGCTTGTGTACGTATATTAAATCCTGTCGGAATTTTTTTGACCTTGTAAGCAGATTGAAAAGACATGTTTCTTGATGCTTTCTCATAAGTCACTGATTATCAGCTGAGCTCATTTGGGAACCAGATGTAAAATTTGTGAAAAATCTCAGGCCAGAGATCATTCTAAACAGAAATATATTTCATTACTATCACAGTGCCTAAGTGTGAATGCTCATTTCTATGCTGAAAAATTTAGAATTTATTTTATTTTAAAGCATAGGATGAGATCTGATTTTTTATAAAAGAATCTGAATCAAAAACTATTCCCCACCTAAAGAGTGAACTTATGCCAGACAGGTAATCTATATCATGGCTGGTATAAACTACCATCGTTTGGAAGATGTTCTAATTCATACAAGAAGGATGGTTGGGCCAGAATTGCCTATACTAAAGGTTTAGGTTCCAACTCATCCCTTGTTGAAGAAACATTACTCATAGAATAGTCCAAATCAGGACAGCTTTCTCTACTCTGAGACATGATGATCCTCTACTAGCACAGTCATTGAACTAGAGATGATAGAATCCTGGAGTCATTGAGGTTGCAAAAATACCATTAAGATCATCAAGTCTAACTGTTAATATATGACTGCCACATCCACCACTCAACCACGCCCCCAGGTACCATATCTACGTGTTTTTTTAAGATTTCCAGGGACAGTGATCCTACCACTGCCCTGGGCAGTCTCTTACAGGTCTGGACCACTCTTTCTGTAAGGAAATGTTTCCTTATACCCAATCTAAACATCCCTAGGTGAAACGTTAGACCATTTCCTCTTGTTCTAAAAGAGGATGTCTTGCAGCTTTGAGGTAACCTAACAGGAATTGTTGTTAATTGCCTTTTATTGGTTGGTGCTTTCACTCAGATAAATCAGATCCCTTTATGGGATCTGGGACTAAGTGAAAGATACAGGACAAAGGGAAAGTCCTTTAATCTGGCGCTGACTTGTGAAGCTGACCATGTTCAAGTTCAGCTCAAAAGACAGAGGAAGAGATAATTTGTGATGGAGTATACCAGCAAGCATTCAAAATCAGAACTAACAGGAGCAGCTCTTTAAACACTAGCCCTAAGAATAATATATTGAACACAATTCTGAAATCATCAAAAAAATGTAATGGAAAGGTTCCAAACCTGTTTTTTCTCTCTGTTCATTAATTTATGAACTGAATTTTGACTTTGATTACTAATATAATCACATTTTGATGTTAAACCCAAAACTTTCAAATTCAAAGGTGCTACTTTACAAAAATAAAATATCCTTCCCTGACCTTGAAAACTGCTCAGCTTCACTTGGGGAGATTTCTGTTAGATGTTTCAAAGTATTTGCAGGATGATTGGAGAGTTTGTAATTCATCTAGCAGTACTTAAAACCCCCATTTTATTTTGTATCAGGATGAACATTTAAAGGGAATCTCCCAATCATCTCAAATTCCTGCATTGTTGAAATCTGCATTTGTTCCTCTTCTGCTGCACCCTCAATGTGGGCAACACCCTCAAGTCTCTATATATGAGAGCTTGTTTAGATTCAAACTGGAGCTTTTGATTTTATTTCTGCTTTTACAGCTCCAGTAGCTAAAAAATGAGGTGATTTTACTAAGTTTCATGTGAGATCCTAACTTCCTGCAGAAAATCCTACAGAAAAGGTGAGACTATTTCCTTTTTGATCAAGACGGAGACCTAGGCTCTTGCTGTAAACATCTTAAATTGCCCTGCTGTGAATGACCTCAGCTTTTCTACTCTAGACTTAGCAGAGAAATTTGGCCTTTGAACTGAAGAACTGAAAAAGAAAAGTAGTCCCCCCATCAGCTCTTTACTTGAAATGCTCTCATGTTTTGTTGATAGTTGGTGTTGCATCATGTTAAATACCGCTACTTTGAATAAATTACTAAAAATTTTCCCTTTTTGTTTAAAGTGTTTAACTTCCTTCGTTCTTTAAGAGTCTGTGACTACACTGTATTATTCTCTACTAATTGAATAATGTCTCTCTTTGAACTGCCTTGTGGAAGCAGTGAAAACATCTACGTAGTTTAGAATATCACAGATATCATAATATATATGTGGAGGATTCACATATGTTATTAGGATTATTTAGAAATGTCAAGCCTCTACCATAAAAAATAATTTAAAGAAATCATTCTCTGTAGTAGTTTCTAACTTGGCTCCATTGGCATGGGCATCTCAGCTGCCTTAGATTAAATTATTTTAGGTTTAAGAGGATGATTCATGGGCACTCTATAAAGTTCATGGTACAAATTCAAAACTAGAGGCTTCAGAAGATTTTGGCTTGAATTCAAACAGAGTAGGACTTAAAATGAAACAAACATTATTCTTGAAATGTAGTGCACATCTATTCATTGGTGCAATACCTAAGTTTAATTTTAAATTTTTAATAGAATTTTTTATAACAATTGTGCTCATTAAAGATATCCAGGTTTGGTGAAGAGAAGTCTCTTGAAAGCCATTCTCTAACTCAAGGATTCAATAAGGCAGACAGGATTTATCAATTCACAATACATAAATAATTCAGTTATCCTGTAGCAGAATTGCTTTTATTTTGGGAGTTTAAATATTAATTTATTCCATGTATGAGAAAAATTTTACCATCTACTAAACTTTTCATATGTTTCCCATGCCTAAATCTCTTTTTATGTATGCTGATCTCTAACCTGCAAGTCATTAAATTATTTTTGTCTCTAAGGTAATTCATTAATTATAACACACATTTGTTGTTAATTGAAGGATGGAGTAAGCTTACTACTTGATATTGTTGCTAAATTAATTCACTAGATCTTTTACTAAAAGCCTAGGTACGACCTTCCTATAGTGTTACACCTGATGCTGTTGTTCCACACCAGCTACCACAAGATCTAATTATAATTACAGAGAATTCAGGCTATCTGGCTGCTAGTAAGGATCTCAAGATAGAGGAGGTCTGTGTTCACACTGAGGTCTGTGTTCACACTCATAGAGAGAAGGAGCTTGTCTAAAAGGAAAAGGAGAGTCCTGATGGCACAGACAGAATAAGTAAGAAATTTTTGTTTAACCACAAAGGCAGATGAATCAGTGTTTCAGGGCAGTCAGAACCACTGCCCTGAAAAAAAGCCCTGCCTCTTTTCTAACAAAAGAGTGAAGAATAACAGGTAGCCTGAATTAACCTGATCTGGGTTGGTTTTAATTTATAAACATACAGAGTCTATAATTATTGTGTTTTGATAAGGTAATTTGTAATTAGAGCCCTACTGGAGGTCCTATGATAAAAATTATTCTTATTCTTCACCTCACTGTCTCAAGAGCCTTCCTGCTGGGATTATTGGCAGTGGCTGACAGTGTAGTGTTCTGCAGCCACCTTCCACTCAGTCAGGAATCTGAGATTTTCCTAAGGCAAAAAAATTTTTGGGGTTTTTTTTGGACACTGTTAGTATTTGTGCTGCTTTGGAGCATATGATAAAAACCACTTCTGCAATACATATCCACCAACATTTGGAGGAAAAATAAGTTAGGATGCAGTTCTTAATCCAGCAGACTTCAAGAAGGATCCATTATATGCAGGAAATTGCTGACATCTCTCATCTTGTCCCAGGCAAGAGTGCCCTAGCATTCCCTGATATGCAGACATTCTGGTTTCCTCTTGTCCAGAACTATTCCAGTCTCATCAAAGCCCCCATGGCAGAGAACCTGCTTTGTTTTTCCTGTGCATTCCTATTTCTTTGCATATATCCATGTTTATTTTTTATAATTATTCTTTGGCTAATAACAGTATCAACAACATCTACTATGTTTGGTTCATACATGCATTCATGGCCATGGTCAATAACAATTAATTTCTCTGTTGTTAATTCTCATAGATTTGCTTGGGTTTATTTGGTTTTAGAAACCCAGAACACCCATCTTTTATATTCATTGCTGAACTTTTAATAATTGGTTAGAAATTTAAATCAGTGGGAAAAAACTACCATGGGAGAAGATTAATGTGAAGATCACGTAAACAGGTCATTATTTTCATTAATTGCATTATTTGGACTAATACACTGTATAAATGAAAGTGGCACTGGTTCCTCATCTATTCATACAGATAATTCTAGATCTCCAAACAAGTAATTGTACTTATATTTTTATGTAAACTTGCTCACATCTTTAGGAAAAGAAATATATTCTCATTAATGCAGACTACTCCTTTCTAGAAATCCATACAAATAGGTTAAAGGAAATGACAATAGAGTAAGTCATTATGTAGGAAATGATCAATAGGGAATGCATTATTTCTAGCCATATTTTTCATCATATTCAAAGGTTCAGGAAATTAAATGATATTACAATAGGTTTCACTTTTTCATTTTTGATTTTCGATTCTGATTATCTTTTTCAAAACATTACACTAATGTGACCAGAACATGAGGTCAGCATTCTTCCAGAATTATGCTGGGACACTGTGGTCACATTAGGAAATGACACATCACCCTGATTGGCTTTTAGGAATGTTTATCAGCTAAGGGTATAGCAATAAAATGTTTAGTCATCAAGCTCAACAGGAAGATTCTGTCTTGCATCAAAGCAACATTGGAATAGGGTGCACCTAGGGGTTTTATAATTTATTTTTAAAAGAAAGCTTTTCCTCACTTCTTATCTTGCACATTTCTGTTTAATTGGAAGTAAATTGTGCAATTTTGGGATTGAAAGTCATATTTACCCAGATAGTAAAAAAGGCTTTTACTGATCCTTTAAAGCAGAAGTTCACATCAAACCACTGTCAAACCTGTCAAGAGCATATTTTTCAGCTCTTTAGGAAGAAGGAAATTTGAAATTTGAATGATAATAATTAGAATTATTTTGATAAATGACACAATAGAAAGGGCATGTCATTTTTTAAGGAGAAAGAATAATCACAAATGTATTCCTTCATGTGTGGTTCAAAATTTGTCAAAAACAAAATAAACAGATCTGCATCCCATGCTAAATATGAAAACAGCTTCACTAGCAATAAAAATAAAGACACCAAAAGGATAAGGAGTTTCCAAAGCCATGAATATGAGTAAATACGAACAAAAGGAATTTAGGGTTATTTGGGGTTATCACAGCAACCCAAACAAAATGGATTTTAATGTCAATCTGTTTTTGTGAGATGCAAATGAAATACACAGATGCTTTAGAGATGATCAAATTTAGCAGCTCTGAAACTTTGTGTATTTAAAAGCATAATATAAATTTTAATGGACATTTCCATATGAAAAGGTCTGTGGATGAAACTGCAGATCTCACAGAAATACAACCACTGATGCCAGTGTTTGTGGCACTGGGGCTGACACAAAATGTCTTGCAAGGACAAAAGAGAAAGCTGTTATAAACAGTGGGATCAGCAGCACAGCAAAATGCTGCCTTCCAGCCACTGTCACCTTCCACAGCCCTCAGCCTTCCTGCTCCTTTCCTGGAGCACATTTTAAGCAGGATCCCTTAAGAAGGTCTGAACTGTGTGGGATTTGGGAGAATATATGTGTAAGACAGTACATTTGCTCTATGCTTCCTACAATCACAGGTGACAGGACTTGATGATCAGATGATCATTCATCTTTTTTTGTCATAAGGAATAGTTGGCCACTAAAAGTGGTATGATAGCATTAAGAGAATGGCTCCTAAAATTTCCAAAACATATCAGCTGATTAATCATTATCAAGTTTCTTCTTACAAAAGCTTGTTTTGAAAGAAATTACATTGTAGTCTAAGCTTTCTCTCAGTAAAAACGGTACTCAGGGGGTCTTGAATATTTGCTAGAAAAATATAAAGCAAAATTGAAGAGTTATTCCATTTATATGATCACAAAGCACATGGGTTACTGAGATTGTGATAATTTTTTCTCTTAGTACTTAGATCTATGCAGATTTTAAAAGAGGAATCTGACAAATGATCAGCCATTGACAAAATTTATGATATTTTCAAATTTGGGGGGGAAAAAGGAGTAAAGATCATTGCATTACAGACAAAGTGTATTTAGAAAACACAGCTTCCCCTGGAGATTTCTACTCCACATAATTACATTCCACATACAGTAACTGAAACTTGTGAATACGTCAAACTGTGTGTTTTCACAAACCTGCAGTAATCAAACCTGCAGTAATCAGCTCAAATTATTTAAATTCACTATTTGACATAATTGCTATAAATATGACAGAAAAAGATATTTCTAGGGTATAGTCTTCATAACTCTATCAGACTGCCTTGGGAGATAACTACATTGTGTTCCTGTGGAAATCTGCAGGATAGCAACATCTGGTACTGAATACTTGTCTTTTCACAAACCCTCTCTAAATTTACTAAAAAGATCTACTGAAATTAAAGGGAAAGCTCTGCGATCTGAGACAATCCACATACCTCTCTGATTTAGAAATTACCATAAAATCAAGCACTTGAAGACTGCTGGCCAACAGCTCAACAGCTGTCATCAGTAACAGCTCCAGTGAAGTCAGAAAAAACAATGCTGATTTTTACCAACAGAGAGTTCAAATTGCATGTCTAGGGAGACTACACAAGCTGGGTCCCTGACACCATTGAGACAGACTTGTCACCTCCACAAAGACTACTCTAAGACCAGAGATTGTTCTATTTGTTGTGTATTTACCAT
>WBNO01013945.1:333-19329 GCA_013400575.1 Peucedramus taeniatus
AAAAAACCAAAAAAAAACCAACCAAACAAACCCTCATGATTAAGGAACACAGTTCAAGGTTTCTGAATTGACTACAAGAAAGTTTGTTACAATCAAAATGCTTGTCGTTATATGTCTGAGGTGAAACCATCTATTAAAATTGTGATTATATGTTAAGGGTTAAATTCTCATTTCCATACCCTTATGCTCCACACCACGCTCCTTAAAAGAGCCTGAAGTGAAGCCTTGCAATAGGTTAAATGAAAGTTCCCTGGAGGCAGCATGTCTTCCAGAAAACAGCCAGAGAGCTAGGACTTGCTAAATCTCTTGTCTTCAAACCTTGACATAGGGGCGAAGATGCAGCATGTAGTTTGACACAGAAACTGATTGTCATGATAGACTGCATGGCATCTCAAAGGAACAGCTGTGTTTAACAGAAGTCCTTTGTCCCCTCTATCCAAAATATGTGACAGGAGTGAGGTTTAAAAAGAAACAGTTGCTTCAACTCACTGATCTTGCAATAATTTTTGTGCTGCGCTGCTCTGTCTCCACAGGATCTCTGCAAGAGGATGGGCAAGGATTACACACTGAATTAACAGTACATTTCAATATATGACAGGTTTTTAAATTTTTCTTCAAATGCTTGATTTGGGACATGAGAAAACAAATTTAATCCTTGTACCTTTACATAAAGGCTAGACAGACTACAAGTGATGATGGAGATAGGGGGATTAAGCAGCAGTAGCAGTCACATACGATGCTCCCGGGGTCAGGGTCTCACTCTTGGAGGAAAGCAACTCTCTTCTGACCAAAGCATATAGAAGTTTTCTGTGCAAACCCAATGTCATGGACCAATTTTTTGGTAATAAATATTTGTAAAGAGTCGTTCCTTAATTGAAAAACTCTAATTAGCTATGATTGTATTACACAGACAATATATTTTTGTTTCGCAAGTCTTGGAGAGAATAGTTTTCTCTTTCTTGAGGGAAGAAAGGAAAAGAAAAGAAAAGAGAGCAATATTGTAAAGCTGTCACACTAATTTATTTGTCATTTTTAAAAATGTTTTCTCTTCATACAAGCTAATCTGAGCTTGACTATGAAATGCAGCTTTGAGTTGGCAGGCCTGAAGCCTGATTGAACTGCTGAAGGAAAACTACAGGCCTTTATACCACAAATAATTCAAGAAAGCTAGTTTAGTGTTTCTGCAGTAGACTGGCATAAGGAATTATCTAACTAAAATAGGTTCCTGGAATCATTATTTCTTGACAAAGTCATCACTGCACTCAGAAGTCATTGAAATTTCATTCTACTTTTTTGTGTATTACACCACCAAATTACCTGCATGCCCTCATTTTCATAACTTTTAACACAATAGATGAAAAAAAGAAAGTGAGTCGTTGCAATGGTGTTGTTATTTGTTCAGAAGTTGAGACGAAGCATACTATTACTCCCTTCAGGATACAGACGTAAACTTCTAAGGATTTGGACAGATGATTCATGACTTTTAAAAGACCTGTCCCCATTGTATTTCAGAAATTAAGTATGAGCAAACTTGAACAAACTGTATAAACATGTTTAGATCTCAAAGGGAATCTGAGGGATCTGTAGTACTGTGCTCAGAACTAGAAAAGTCTAAAGAAGAAAATAAAAGTCTAAAGAAGAAAAGTCTAAACAATTTCTCAGGAAACCTTTACATGTGAACACAAGGAATCAAATTATCCTGATGCTTAAGGAAGCTGCATACAATGCAGCAAATTATTTTTCCCCCTGGGAAGGCAAGATAAATCTTATTTCAGTCAAGGAAGTAGAGCAGATGGTAACATTAAGTTAAGCAACATAAATACAAGAACAGATTCAAAAAATAATTGTGAAATAAGATTTGGATGGCTAAATTAATCTAGTATTTCTTAATGAAGTATTAGCAAATATTGGAAGTTTTACTTAAATACATAAGTACCACTTTTGTAGCTTTTAGGAAATAACAGACTTGTAAGATTTAGTTACTGTGTGTAACTTTTCTTTTTGAGTTACTGGTAGAAGAAAAAATTGGGATTTGCATTTTACCTAGTTTTTAAAAAAATTTGATTAACCCATACAGGTAAGCCAACCTACTGTGCTAAAATCAGCCCAGGAGTTCAGGCAGCCAAGGAGCAATGCAAAACCTTCTAGGCATGAAGGGAATAAGCTGCCAAGTAGACCGAAAGCCATGTGAAGGAGGAATGTCTTATACATGGCGAAGTCCATGTCTGTCATATGATTTTCATGCTATGGTTCAGAATCTGTCAGCACTGAGAATATGCAGAGGATTAACATTTCATTATGATTCTTCAATGGAATAAAAAGAACTGTCAGAGGAAGGAAATTTGATGTGGAATTTATCTAGGCAAGCATTAACTCTGTCTCTGTGGGATTCAACCAATGAAGGTTAAGCACATCTGTGGCACATATCTCAGTAATGGCATATATCAGAAGAGATGGAGACTCTTTCAGTGAAGAGCAAGGAAATGTCTAAAGCTATGATTATCTCTGTATGTGATGTCAGCTTGAATTTGAATCCAAACTTGAGTTCAAATCTCTTTGTTGTTCATGTGTTGATTTTTTCTGTGGTCTGATGCTGAACAAAGCATCCGGTTCCCAGTTGGGTAAACTCAGATCTGAGGCAAGGGGAGGAGCTGGGTTTTGTGTGACAGAATGGATATGACTCCATGTCCTATATTCAGATCTTGGTATTAGTTTTCCCGACTCTCAGATTTACTGAGATTAATAATTAATTTAGATAAGATCCTCAATACTGTCCTCAAGCTCATTTAATGTGATACATGACACTGTGATCCTTCTGTAGTTGAGTTAATTTTGTCTATACTTTCTTGCCTTTTTTAGGCCTTTTATTTTTGCTTTTTTTCAGGAAACATCAGGAACATTTCTCAGTAATCGTGGGCCTTTGAATATAAAGAATAGTCCTGTAATGATTCTATTTACCTCCCTCAGTATATTTAGATGCTTTGATGTCTTTATACTGACTCTGGTGTGTCAGAATTTGGTGTGTCTCTGTGATTTTTCAGTTTCTCTCTGCTGGGGGTTATGACTTAACTCCTACAGACTGCTGCCAGGTTTAGGGACCTGGTGAGCTTCAGAGTGGACCTTGTCAGTAAAACTGAGACAGAAGTGGCTTTAAGTCTTTTCTGCATCATTTATCACTAGATCCCTTGCCCATTGAAAAGTGAGATTACATTTTTGTCTGTCTTCCTTTTGTTGCATGTGTTCCTACAGAAATCTCACTTGTTGCCTTTTGCATTCTTTTCTATTTCCAACTCCAGTTTCAAATTCTGGCTTTCATTTCAAACCTGTATGCTTGAGCAATATTCTCTTTAGTTCTCTCAGGTCACTGCTTCCCACTTCTACCTTCTGTGTATTTCATTTTTGCATTTAAGCTCAGTCATGTGTTCCCTGTTCATCTATGCTGACCACCTCCCATGATTATTAGACTGCACATTGGAAAGGACCGTTGTCCTTGAAGATAAGCTAGCTTTCCTAGGTTATATAGGGCCATTTTTTTGTGTTTCCCCACTAATAAAATTCCAGAAGAAGCTAAAAACTGGTGTTTGAAGTCCAGATCTGTAGCTCCGCTATTCAACTGATTTTTAGTTTTTACAAGAAAGCTTTGTGAGGCTTTAGAAGGTTTGTGGATCAGGTGGTCTGTAGCAGATGTTCACTTTGACATCACCCATGTTGTTCTGTCCTTGACCAGCTTGCTCTGTGCTCCAAGGTAAAGTTCTATGCATGTTTACTGCTCCATTGCACTAAATTCAGCTCCTCCTGCTTGTCTTCCTGTCCCATCCATGCTAAAGGGCCTGTATCCATCTGTTGTGCCACTCCATTAATGAGTCATACCCCATTATATATCTGTGATTCTAATCACAGACCACAGCTCTGGAGCTGTTCATAGGGAGTCTCTAATTTCTCCAGCTTGTTTCCCATGCAGTATGCAGCCACTTGCAATGAGTCTCAAGTCACACAGCTTCCACAGCAGTAATAAGGGGGTTCCATCTATTTGGATTTCTCCGTGCACCTCTTCATTTCTCCTCAGGCCTCCACTTATCTTCTGGTATTTTCAGTTTTCCCAACAGCCTTGTTTAAAGCCCACTAAAGTAAAGCAGCAAACCATTTTGCAAAGAGGCGCTTCCCTGGCTTTGTCAAATGGCTTGTGTCACTCCTCAGGCAGTTTATGGTAGGTAGCAGCAGTGTGAAGGTGAGGCAACACCAGCCTCTGAGCAGGTGGTAAAGCTTTGCCTTTTATTGTAGGTTCTCATTAGCTGCTAAAACTATGCTGACGTGCCTTCTATTGTATCTTCATTTGTCTGCACTGGTTTCTAAACTTGCTCTAGTCAAGCTAATTCAGGCTGACAAATTAATTATCTTTTTTTTTTACCAAATGGGTAGTCAGGGTAGCTCTATTTTGATTCTACAAGAAGAGAAAGAAAGATTTTTGTGCATTTATGAAATAGATTAGAGTTCAAAACTCTGCATAGGCTGATGGTTTATGTCTTGCAGAAGCAAGTTGCCAACTTAGAATTCCTGCAAAGGAGCTTTTCTGTGTAAGAAAACTCAGCTGTAACTGTGAACCAGAAAACCCCATTCCTTGCTAGGGAAACTGAGTACTGAGTATTATTGTCTCCTAAGGAGTTTAGAATTCAGTAAATGCCATAGAACCCCTGTGTGGTTCTATAAAAGTCAGCAGCTCATAAGCCATGCTGGTACCTCGTGTCTTCTCTGCAGGGTTCAGTGACAGATCAAGAAGCAAGAGGTGCAAGTTGAAACACAGGAAATTCTACTTGAACTTTAGAAAACATACTTTTAGTGTGAGTGTGTTATATACTGGAACAGCTTACCCAGAGATGTTACAAAGTTCCTGTCCTTGGTGCTGTTGGGGGTTGGATCTGTTTCTTTTGTGTTTGTGGAATTTTTTCCCGGTGGTTTGCTAGGTAACTAATTGCTGGGTACTTTATGGATACTTGACTTAAACAAAGGAGGCAGCAGGTTTCTTCGGGTGGAACAGCAGTGAACGGCAGTTTGGTCCGAGGACACCGCTCCGAAAGGACTGGAGTACCAGGGGACCCTGCTTGTTTTCTCTCTCTACTGGATTTCTCTCCAGAGGAAGACTGAACACATTTTTCTTCACCATTGGACTTTACTACAGGACTATTTCACTTCATAGAACTGCATTTACTGCTCAAGGAGGATTTCATCTGAACTGCTTTCACCGCCCTGATACACAGGGTGTCAGGTCACATCCCTGACTCTGTCAGGGCATTTTCTGAGGTTTTGTTGTTTCTTTGTTTTTGCTTGTCTCTTAGTGCTATTACATTTGTATTTGTCTTTGCTTTGTCTAATATTCCTAGTAAAGAACTGTTATTCCCACTCCCAAATCTTTGCCTGAGAGCCTCCAATTGCAAAATTATAATAATCTGAGGGAGGGGTTCACATTCTCTATTCAAAGGGAGATTCCAGCTTTTGCTGGCAGGTACCTGTCTTTCAAACCAAGACAGGTGCCACTCAAAGTCCAGCTGTACACAGCCTCGATCAACCTGTTGTAGCCAATTTTGCTTTGAGCAGGTGGCTTGGAATAAACAATGCCCAGAGGTCCCTCCCAGCTTCAAAGACTCTGTGACAGTCATTACTATCAGCTAAAAAATCCTGTTTGTTCAAGATTGTTACTGTAGGACACATCACAAATGACGCTGAGTAGTTTTTTTCAAGGCAAACGAAAAACTGTTTATTAAAAAATCTGACTTCATTTTTATATCTTCTTGAAATGTTAGTATTATGGGAGGGTGACACTGTCACCTCCTCAATGTCACTAGGCAACCCAATAATCTATTAGGTTGCTCGTCCCCCATAAAAGAATAACAACAATAAATTATTTATATAAAATATGTGAGAAAAATTTATATGAAAATATAAACATCAAAAAACTTTAAAAAACTTAAAAAATCAAGGCAACACAAGATGGTAAACCTTTCTAAATTTTTGCAAGCATTCCAGCCTTTTAACTTAATAAGCTTTGTTATGATAATTTTAGAAAGCATAGATAGGTGAAATGTAGTGACACATACCACTCCACTTAGAGCAATGACTGTTAAGAAGATCTGTCCTATCTTTCCATAAATCCATTGAAGAAACCACCAATCAGAATTTAAATACTCTTATCTGTTGGTTGCAGTTGAGGTTGTATTTATTTATTTATTTATTTCCTTTATCTGAGCTCTGGATTAAGGTCAAAAGAAGAAATGGTTATGAGGCAGAATTATACTAGAGTGTGTCATCAATGATTTTATGGTGTTGATGCCATTCTTAGTATTTCAGACATAAGCATCAATGTCAATGTTCAAAATTACTTCAGTTGTTAAAACAGTGTCTGTTTTTGAGGTAAACATTTCTTTTATGACATTTCCATCATGAAAATCCTATGGACCATTTAAAAAAAAAAAAACATTGTTATGCATACATTTTTCTTGAGCCATATTTTCTTAAACCCCTGCTTTATCTTTTCTCGCATTTCTGAGCATAGCATTCTTGTGTAGTAGGAAAGAATACTCTCACTTTGGAGTATTCTTCCACTTCCTTTTTTTATCAGCTGTGCTTACATTTTAAACACACATTTTATGGAAGGTAATAACTGAAAAAAACTGATTCTATTCTTTTAATTCTTGTCTTTTTTTTTTAATATTGAGTACAATACCAATATTATTTTCTGCCTGGAGTCAATCCTTTTGGAGTCTTTGCATTACACGAGACCAGGACTTTTGTCATGTCTATTTAGACTTACCTTTAGTCATCTTAGAATATTTGGTCTGTCTTTTTCATGATCATCATCATCTTTACTTTTCAATTCAACCTATAGCTATGAATTATTAATATTATTCTTTACCTCCTCCTTCCTTTTTTGGATGTAAGGTATGTAGAAATAAAGATGATACTTTAAAGCCAAATTGAATAGACAAAATAAACAGTATATCAGAGAAGGAGATATGTTATACAACAGAACAAATATATTGGTACTTTGTTAGCGTTGTGGTAGCACCCTAATTTTCCTTCTCCATCCCCACTGAATGTGTGTGGATGTGGTTGCTTAGTTTCTATTGCCTATAAGAAAATCAAAAAGCCAACATAAATTCTTCTGCATACGGAATTATTGAGTGATGATCATGCTTTTGATAAAGGAATTAAGGAGAAGTAAGAAGATAAGCCTGATTACATCTGTAAAGTGGTTCAAGTGACAATTACAAAAAGGACCATGGGAGAGAGCTGAAGGTCAGTGGCAAAAGGAGGAGAAAAAATTTTCAGAAGTGTTCTGCAGAAAGTAGTCTGACACGATCAATTGCTGATATTCTGGCTGAAGCCACTTCTTGTTTTTGTTTCTCTGTCTGAATTTCTTTTTGGCATTTATCCAGTACAAATAAAGTCAACAATAAGTCTGTTGAACTCTCAGTTTTCATTATTTTTTTTTTCTGTTCTCTTTGAGTGTTTTTCATCTCCTTTCTATCTCTGTTGAAATGTGTTTCCTTCTAGTTTGCCAGTGCCAGTCAGGTTATCACCATATATTGTCTGTTGGCTTAGTGGGAAAGTAAATCTTGGCAAGTTAACTGGGGAGTTCTGTTAAAAAACTCAGGAGTCTGAGTCATCTCACCCAAATCCACTGGCTCTGTTACAAAGTTGAATAATGTGTAACTTCATGTAAACAGAAGCAAATGCTTATAAAAATGTTATCACTTCAGTGAATTAGAGGTTCCATCAAATACACCAGATTGCCTTTCCAATGGTATTTAAAACTAAAGGATATCTGCAGAAATTTCACTCAGCTGCCTTTAGAGTGAAACAAGTGATCTGATACTGGAAAAAGGTCTCCTACAAAGCTGATGCCTTTAAATTCACAATCCTCTGAAGAAATTCAGTGCTATTTTTGACATACACATCTAGAAGACTTTATTCTACATTGTTAGACTATTGGCTTCTGAAACAAATCACAAAGTCCGCGAGGTCAGATCAAGATCATGGTATGTACCTTAAAAAAATTTTATCCAAGAAATAAGCAGACAACTTTAAATATTCCTTTTGATCAACATTCTATTTAAAAAAATCACAAGGAGTTCTTTACATACATTATTAATTTCTACACTGAAGAAATTGTAATTGTTGTGGAAAGAACCCAAAGCTATCAGTACAAGATGTTTTCTTGCCCTACAGTTTCCCAAGAACCAATCTAGCTGGAATAAACACATGACATTGTTAAATCAGTGTTTCTTCATGGGGATAAAAACCCAAGGTGAGTTATACACTTTCATTGAACAGACTGGAGAAATTCCCTTTAAGGACCTGAAAATCTCAGGGAAAATCAAGGCACAACATACCTGCAGAAGCAGGATCTTGTCTCCACAATGCTTGTTTAAACTGAGGTGGGCAAACCTTGGTGGCGTTCAAAGTGTCCCATCCCTCCCCTCTAATACAGAAAATATGGGAAGCTGGTGCCTATTCCCTGAGGGCTGAAACTGATGCTTAATCTACAGCACAGCCATAATGAAAGCGGTGAGCCGCAGCGGCCGATCCGAACTCAGCTCAAAGCCGCGGCTAAATTGCCAGTAGAGCTGCACCGTGGCGCGCTGAATGAAACACTGTAATTGTTCTGCAAATGAGGCATTTTTTAAACTCGTATTTATTGTTTATGAACAGCGTTTTCTGACAGTCTTGGAAAAGCCTCCAAGATTTTTATTATGACCTGCTTTTATATTCCTCCCTGTAATGGATAAACTGGCAAGGATATAAGCATCAGCAAAGGCATGTTGCTAAATGAGTATCAGTTGACATGGTCCTCAGCATATTATCCCAGTACTTTGTGAATGTAATTCATCCTTATAATAAAATATTATCTCACAGCAAGCCATAGTGGGGCTGGAACACCACACACTAATCAGTCCGTGGTGATTGCTTATATGAGCCTGAGCCTGCTTGTTCCGCAGCAGAAACAACAAATCTTATATCGTCTCTGGCAATTCTGGTTTATGAGTACAATTATGTGTACCAGGGTCTAATGGTATTAATATAAATATAAATAGTAAGTTTAAACAAATCCATGCAATGGGAACTTTAATTACTCAGAAGTACAAAAATTTGTTAACCTGTTAATAGTACTGTGAACTGAGAACTACATAAATATCTCATGATATTTTTCTTCCTACTTTGATTTCTTAAGAATTAGCAAAATGTTTAAGAAATCTTACACATTTCTTAATGTGGCAACTTGCTACATACAATTTAATTTGTCTGAAGATTTATAGATTTACTTAAGTTAAATAAATAAGTAATGTTAATTTTCGCAACAAATTCCTCCACTATGCAGAGTTCTCTAATAAGGATGTTGAGGGCTATAGCTTAATTACTGATCTTTTGGTATTATGAGTATTTAATTTTAAATTAGCCATTTTGTGAGGCATACTTATGTTAACCTGTGGTAGACTGACACTGTCTGGCTGCCAAACACCCATATGCCATTCTTATTCCACCTCCTCAACATGACAGGGGAAAGTATAAAACAAAAAAAATGGTGAATCCAGTTAAGGACAGGGAGATCACTCATAGGTTACGTTCAGAGGCAGAACAACCTTGTCTTGGGGAAGATTAATTTATTGCCAACTAAAATAATAGGATAGAAACAAAGACAGAACTAAAACTAAATCTGCCCTGTTTCTTCCCAAGCATAGCTTTAATTTTCCATTCATGACTCTTCTGCTTTCTCCCTTGTCCGGGCAATGCAGGGAGATGGGGAATAGGAGTTGCAGTCAGTTCATAATACTTCCTCTCTGCAACTCATTGCTACTTACACTCTTCCTCTGCTCCCCCTCCCACAGGCTGCATTTTTTCATGGACAGCTCCAGCATGCTTTCCTTCCATGTGATGCAGTCCTTGAGGAACAGATTGCTGTGGTGTGAGTTCCCCACAGGGTCACAGGCTCTACCAGAAAACCTACTGCAGCATGGGATCTGCTTCCCACAGGTCCACAGGTGATGTGAGGTCCCTGCTTCAGTGCTCTCCATGGCATGCACCTTTTTTCAGGGCATGTCCACCTGCTCCACTGTGGGGCTCTCCATAAGCTGTAGGATATCTGCTTTGCTGTCCTCCTCCATGGACTGCAAGGGGACAGCCTGCCTCACCGAGGTCTTCCCTCCATGGGCTGCAGGGGAATATATCCTAGTGCCTGGAGCACTTCTTCCCCCTCCTTCTTCACTGACCTTAGTGTCTGCAGAGCTGTTACTGATTGACTCAGCTTTGGACAGCAGTGGGTCCATCTTGGAGCCAGCTGGAACTGTCTCTGTCCAGTGTTGGGGCATTCCTTGGCTTCTTTGCACAGAAACCATCCCCGCAGTCACCACTGCCTCCCATCAAAATCTTCCCACATAAATCCAACACATATCCTTAGGAAATTTTTTGAAGGATTTAAATATTTGTAGGTTGCAATATGTGCAATGACTGAAACAGCAGGTTACAAAGATGTACAATGCAAAAACGTGAATCCTGTGTCAAATACACAGAGTAATAGTAAGCATGAGAACTTGCATTAGGCACAGAGCAGATGTGGGCTTTTTTCTCTAGTGAAATACAGTGAGGATAAAGGATGGAAAAAAGCCATTGACACTGACATGCCTGTGGAGCACAGAGATCCTTGAGCTAATCTTCACTGAGCTGAAAAATCCATGTAGAAAAGCAAAGGGCCATGTGGCTGCACCAGCTGGTGTCCACAAATGTCTTATCCGCACATACATGCCCCACATTGAAACAACCAGGATTTGCCAGCTTTCCTGGCTTATGCTGGGCCAGTTTGCTGACAGCATCACAGGATGCCTAACAGGCTGAGCACATCCAGTAGTGACAGAGAGTTGATGGTGCAGCTGGGCAAGTGCAACACGATTCATGTTTTTCTTTTTTTGCAACATGATTTTCCCTGCCTTTTGGAGGGAAAATCACACTACTCATAGAAAAATAGGAAAATTTCATTTGGAAAAGACCTTCAAGTTCAGCTGCAAACCTAACACTTCCACTTGTCCCAAAATGCCACATCTACACATCTTTTACATATCTCCAGGGCTGGTGACTCAGCCACATACCTGGACACCCTGTTACAATACTTGATCAACCTTTTCATGTGTAAAATTTTTCCCTAATATCCAATCTTAACTTCCCCTGGTGCAGTTTGAGGCAACTTCTTCTCACCCTTCTGGTACTGATTTTTGAAACTGCAGTGTGCTGGACTTGCCTGACAGGGTGATCTTTTTAAAGTTATGGTGTCTACTTCCAAAAGCTCCTGGAATTGTGCAGCATATGCAGATGCATTTTGGAATTAAAAATATTTTATTGAATTGCAGAAAAAGTCATCACTGTACCCTTGTTAAATTAATTTGATGAATCTCAAGTTCATTCATTTTCATGAACTTCCCATATCTTCAGTTCTCAGACTGTTCCATTGCCCATGTTTCATTGATGAACTTTTTTTTTCAGAGGAACTGCATGCTCTGGCAGATACGCACATATTCTGTCTACTGTGCCTTATTTGCACCAGGATTTCAGATTAATCTCAGTGTGCCTCGAACAATCATTTTAATGTGAGCATCTTGGAACAGAGCTCTGTGACAAGAGGCAAATTTAGGTAAATTTAAAAGCAAATTCTAATATAATAACGGAATTCTGCAACAGCAAACTCAAAAATCTCCTTACAGAGCTCTGTGTAGAATATAGTAGAGATTTTATCTTTTTTTTTTTTTTTTTTTTTGTAAGGTCGCCTCTGGTGAAAGGCTCCTCGTGGCTTTAACTGTACATCTGTATTTCCCACAGCATTAAAAAAGTGCTACTTCAGCCTTTTCAGTCAGATGGTTTTGGGAGTATATGGAGGCAAAGTTCTCAAAAAATATCATCTGTAGCAACATATGAAGTTTGTATTGGATATTGGATCTTCATAAGGAAGATGTTAAAAGTCGATTAATTAGTTACACAGACATCATTTCTTTGTTATCATTTGGAATATTTCTACTTCCTTTAATAATCAGCTTTGGGAAGGATGAAAGCCTGCTTTAAAGCAGCAGATGGGAGAACATCAGGGATGGTTTTAGTATACCTACTGCCTTTGTAAACATGATTCTTTGATCTAATTTTAAGTTACAACACATTCCCAGAAAATCCAATCCTAGTGTTTTTTTCTCTTTTCTTTACATTAAATTACACTGTTTACAGATAAATGTATATGATTCACAGGATGTGAATAGATTAACAGAAAAAACCCACCACAATCTTTGTCTGCTGGCTGGCTATCCTTAAATGTAGCTCAGAAACATGAGTTATAGACTATAAAATAGTTGTAGATTCTTGAAGAAAAGGAAGATTTTGCTAGGATGAGCTCTGGAAAATGCATAATCATGGAAAAGAGAATGTTTCCATTTCCTCCTGGACATGAGTGACACAATTTAGTTTAACATAATCTTCAGACCATGGAAATATTTAAAAAAAAAGAATAATATACAGAGTTTTTTGTTTCATTTACTATTTGAAGACTCATTCTTCAATGAGAGTAACTACAGACTTTCACCTCATTTGATATTACCATCCCTTTGAAAAAAAGGCTGAGGAAGACATGGTGTTCATTGTAGGAAGATTATTGATATTTTGTAGTATTAAAATGATTCAAAAGATAAGTTACTTCCGAAGCCCTCTGTTGAAAGTATGTAAACTTTAGATTTCAGTTTTTTAGCCAAAGCACTATTCAGCTTGTTGGCATGTCTCAGTTTTAACACAAATTTAAGAGAAGACACTCTGCAATGAGTAGTGTCCTTTGGAGAGTTCCAGTAATCCCCTACAAAAATAGGAAAATGAACACTAATAGAGAAAAATGAAAAAAAACCCCAACTCAACAGTTTATTAACAATGGAATTAACAAGGCTCACCCCCTGCTCCACGCAGACACACACAGGAACAAAGACCCAAAAGTGCCCGGAGAATGGGGCAAATGTTTGAAGGGGAAATACCCCTTCCTGACTCCCTGAAATGGTGCAGACTTTCACACTGGGAGAAGTGGAGCTTCCATGAAGGAGTTCCAGCAGGAGGCAAAAACTGGCGGCTCTTTGGTGTCGAACTCTTCTCCACAGCAGACAAAGCAGCCGGGTTGGGGGTCTCTTGTGTGCTTTCTCTCCCTGGCTTGGCTCCTCAAGCAAGGCTTGAGGCTGGAATGGGGTGATGTCGCTCCTGCTAGTCCTACTTCTCTGGTCCTGGAACAGCAGCTGTTCAGTTCACCTCAAGGCAGCTCAAAAGTTGCTGCTACAGCTCCTTCAAGCCAGAGAAGGCAAAAACTTTCTTGCCTAGGCCAACAAAACTAAGCTAAGCCAAGCAAAGCTGAACTGCACAGCGCTACAGAATGCCTGGGCGGGGAGCCTTTGAAAAATGCCCATGAAAGAGGCCAAAGCTTCCCCCTTTTTGGCCCCACACCACCCGGCCCTGGGCCTTAAAAATACAGCAGCTATTTCTTGGTCATAAAGGGGAGGATCATTGAAGAGATTATCATCATAAATCACTTCAAGACATGGTGTCACTTCTGCAGGTGTGAACGTGCTGAGGCAGTCGACAGATAAAGCTATTTGAGCAGCTGTTAATGTGGAGGGCTACAAAGATGAGGACAACACCCCATCTAAGAACACCTTAGATTGACCTTTACTGGATGCCAGGTGCATGCCAAGCCACTATATAATTTTTATCACTTTCCTCCACAGCTGTATAGGGGAAGGAAATAAGATGGAAAACATCGAAAACAAAACAAGCAAGCAAAAAATCATTATGGGCTGAGATATAGGCAGTTTACTAAAGCAAAAGTGAAGGTTGGGCACATGAAAGCAAAGGATGAAAAAAAATCCCCAGCAATGAATATTTTATTCCCTACTTCCCATCAACAGGTGATGTCCAGCCACTTCCTGGGAAGCAGGGCTTTGGCAGACACAGCGGTTGCTTGAAAAGGCAAACATCATAAATAATGAATACCTCCCTTTCTCCTCCTTTCTCTTAGTTTTTATGTCTGAGCAGATGTCATATTGTATGGAATATCCTTTGTTTTGTTGGGGTCAGCTGCCCTGTCTGTGTCCCCTCCCAAGATCTTGCCCGCCCCCAGCCTGCTGGTGAGGGTGGAAGCCTGCTGGTTGGAGGGACAGCACTGAGGCTGTGCCTGCCTTGCTCAGCAGGAACCAAAACAGTGGTGTGCTATAAACACCTTTCCAGCTACCAGTGCAGAGCACAGCACTGTGGGGGCTGCTGTGGGGGAAATGAACTCCATCTCAGCCAGACCAAATATAGCCCCATACACATCTTCAGCTGTGGTGATGACATAAGGCATGATCCCCAGTGGAGCAACAGTTCCTGAGATGTTCAAGGCCTTGACCCAGTTGAAACTTCAGAAGGAGGCTGCAGCCCTGCAAGGCTCAAGCTGCAGGAAGCTCTGAAGTCTCTCTGAGGCTAGGGAAGATTCCTTTACCTCCGGGAGATCTGCAGCTGTTGAGGAGTCGTGCTGCCTAGTGAAGGAGCTCCAGGTGGAGATCAGCAGTCTGTGTCTCATCAGGGAAGATGACAGAAGGATCACCCAGTTCTTCTCTGAGACACTGCTGTTTCAAGAACCCAAACTGCCCACTGTTGCAGAAGAGTCTGCGCCTGTTGGTTTGGAAAGAAAAAATTCCTTTGATAGCAAAGACTGAAAGCTGGTGACTTCAGACACCAGGAGGAAGACTCCTGCTAGAGCTTAAAATTTGCAGTTACACAGTAGATTGACTGCTCTCTGAGCTGATGAGGAGCAAGGAGTGTTGACCAGTGAAGCACTCATGCTAGCTGGCCCTGAGCCATGCAGCAGAACCAAGAGAAAATGGTGAATGACAGCAGTGGGAGACTCCCTGGGGAGAACAGCAGAGGTCCCCATCTGCTGACCTGATCTGTCATCTAGGAAAGTTTACTGCTTTCCATATCTGTCTTTCAGACAGATTTGTGGAGGTGCTGCCAAGGTTTGTCTGTCACTGCTGCTCTTTTGTGTGGGCTCTGACAGAACTGTCAGTGGCAAACCTGGATAGTATGGAGCATGACTCCATGGCTCCAGAGAGGATGATCAAAGACATTAGGGACCAGGTCTCCTTCATCCTTTTAGTAGGGGGGAAGGAACCCTCTATTCTGATGACTGATGACTGCTTGGAGGAAACCAAGATAACAAGATTTTCACCTGAAAAGGAACAACCCTACGTCCCAGTATAGGCCAGGGCCAGACCACATTGGAAATAGCTTTTCCAAGACATTCTATGGTTTGGTGACTAACAAGCTGACCACATGTCAAAGCACCCTTGCAGCAAAGAAGTTCAACAACATTTTGGGAATACATAGGGAAGAGTGCCAGCAGGTCAAGGGATATGATCCTTCATCTCTACTTAGCATTGGTGAAATCACATTTGGAGTGCTGTGCCCGGTTCTGGGCTCCCCATTAAAAAAAGATAAAGAGGAACAAGTCCAGTGAAGGGCAAAAAAGATTATTAAATAACTGGAACAACTGTCATATTGATCCTGGAGAATAGCAAAGTTAAAATGCTTTTAACAATGTGTATAAGCCCCTGATGGAAGAATTAAAAAAAAAAAAAAAAGATGGAATCTTCTCACTCGTCCCCAAGAAAAGAATATGAGACAATAGACACAACCAAATGTGGGAAATTCCATCTACACACAAGAAATTTTTTTTCTGTGAAAAAATGGTTAAAATGATGAATTTTCTAGAGATGAGTGAATAATACAACTTGTGCTGGGATTTGATTTTAGTGTAGAATGGACCTATCAAGAAACAATTTAATAAAAAATAAACCAGAAAAATTCCCTTTCAACAACTAAATTTTGGTACTTTTCTGTTCCCAGTGAGTCCAGTGTAAATCTGGGGGGAGCATAATAAAGATAAAGATAGTATTTCATATTGATATGTGCAAAAGGGAAAAATGCAATGCTGCCAGTATGCAGCATTTGATTCTGGCTTCCTTGCTTAGTTGCAGAGTGCAGTGTGGATCTGAAAGGTCTCTGCCCCTGGGTTGTCTGGCTCCTCTAAGCAGAAGTTTTTTCCTTTCATCCTTTTACACTATAACTCCTTGTGAAAAGAATGAGTTGAGAATGTCAGGGGTGTAAATGGCTCAGAAAAACTCAGAAAGAAGTGTAAATATTGATCTAATCCTTGGCATATGAATGTGGCTCAAAAATGCAGAATTTATTTTTATGCTTTCTCACACAGTTCTTGTTCACACTGGCCAGATCTGCAAGCAATCCAGTGGGATTGCTTGTATAGTATAAGGGCTGCAGGATATAACCTGTCATATCTCATTAAATTTCCTTGAAATTTTGATTATTAGAGCTTTACACAGTTCATTAAAATTTTTGAAATAAATATTTGTCAGTAGTGCTAGATGGCATCAACAGTGATACTTGCAACTTAGTCAGACCTGGCTGATTTTAATAACTCTAAAAAAAAGAAGTATGATATATTTTTCCTACCTATGCATATTGGACTCTAGCAGCATTCACAAACAGGTATAAAAGACAATGGTGTATAATAACAGGAAAATAACAGATGTTGAGTCATTGACTCATCATTCAGTCTCCATATGTGTCCCTTATAGAAAACTAAATTTCTTTGACTCAGTTTCTCATTGTACTACCCTCATATCCCTAGATCATCTGCAGGGTTTTTTCCTGAGAGATTGTTCCACTGGACGTTAACATAGATGTACATTCACATTCTGTGATGAGTTATATGGTAACAGTGGAGAACATTCAATCAGTGTTCAAAAAATAGATTTCTGATGGTAAAACCTATAGGACTTGTGATTATTGCAGGTTGGCTGACTGTTTAATGAGTCATTTTGGTTCCTTGAAGACTCACAAAATGCCAACACTAACTGCATCCAACCATAAAGCAAATAATCATTTGATTCACTCACATATGTGAAATCAGCTGTTGTTTTCATTGAAGATTCATTTAGACTGTCAACTAAACAACATGAAATTCTAAGACTGGCAGAAGGACAAGTCAGAGAACAAGAATATAAATAAGCATTTGGGAAAAAACTGAGTATAATAAAAAAGGTTAAAATTAAAAATTAGAGCCATTGACAAATATTGCAGGATGACAGCACAACAGAGGGAAGTGAACATCCATTTATTAGTCATGATCAGAAATATTAGCAAAACCTGGAAGTTTCAGAACAGTGTTGGAATATATTCTTGAAGATGTCCCTCAGCACAGCAGATATGCCTTAGGGGTGCATTCCTGCTGAGGATGTCAATGAAATATTTGATAATATATTCCCTATTGTTAATCTCATTTCCACTGTATTAGAAACATATAGATATGGAAATATGCAGGTATTTATGTACTTTTATAGATATTTACACACAGACATACACACATACACTAGCAACAGCTGTCAAACAAGCAAATGAGAATTTATTACCTAATTTTAATGACAAGTGGAGGCCTAGCTTCCTTAAGTTAGATGAATAAAATCTCATATAACATTATCATGTTGGCAAAATACGGAATAATTGTGATGTCTCTCAGCGTAAAAGTATTTGGACTGGTTTTTTTTAAGCAAAAAGAGAGGTTTTGGCCAATTCACAGTTCCACTTAACTCACATAGTTTTTCTATAGGAAATGTGTCAAACTAAATTTAGTTTCTAAAGTCAGCAGTCTGTACATTTACCCCCATATTTACATGTGTCATTGCTTTAATTGAAAGTTCATCTGTTACTTCTGAAAGATAAAACACAATACATGTGACACAATTTAAAATATCAGGTAGGAAGTTATTATTACATTGATGGGGGATGGTGTACCTGAGATGGGGTTATGCTTTTTACTGTTTATGACCAAACCTGCTGTGTAAGTACAGTTTTTTGAAGATGCTAATTTGTTTCTAATTTGTCATGTCTTTTGAGCAGATTCACAGGACAGCAGATCCCAGGGGCTGAGGGATAGACTTAATAAATCTTACAAGCATTTAGACAAATATTCTTTCTGAATTGGATTGTCTGTATAGCTCATTGGCAGAAAATTCATGCAATTTGCTATTTACAAGGTAATTGTTCTCTTCCATCACTGCTCAGCATCTGCTGTTTTAAGGATCCTTGAAGTCATGATGTGAAGGCTGCATTAGGTGAGAGAACATTTTACAACCGAATGTTGCAAAGACTGTTTCTGTCAGACTTCATTGTGAACTGCTGCCTCACAGAGTAGGCAGTTATAAATGATGGCAGTAAATAAATGGAGTAAAATGCAACACATGTATAAGTGTTTAGCACTTAGAAATATGATCAGTTTGCTACTACTGAAGAAATAAAAAGTATTTGACACATCATTTCTTGAAAAAGAAGAATCATATTATAGAATAACACTGTACCATAAATGCGTTCTGGAATACCTTTTAATTTTTTACTTTTTTTTTTTTATGAAAAACTTCAAGTCTTTCAGTATTTTCTTCTGTCCATTTAATGTGTAGTGAATTATGACTCTACAATACTGGATGAGATTCCTTACTTTTGTATGCATATGTTTAAACCTTAGATACCTCAAGTGAGATGGAAAGATCCCTCTATTATCAAGTGACAAGTTATGGACAAAGATCCATTTAACTGGAATCCTTGCCCTCCTTCACAAGAATAGAACCGTGTTCTAGAGGGGATTTCTATCCAGTAACTTAAGGACAGGATAGGATGAAAATTATGACTTTCAATCATCTACAATAAAGGCAGGCAAATCCAAAAGGTTATTTCCAAAACTAGGTGAGTTAAAAGACCAATTCTTAACATTATTGTGTGTGATTCAGCAAGAGTCTTAATATATTCTGGAATTCTGAAACTTGTGGACAAACTATAAACCTTATGCAGAAGAAGCTTTGCTTTTAAAAGCTTTTTTTTTTTTTTTTTTTT
>WBNO01013945.1:19354-33009 GCA_013400575.1 Peucedramus taeniatus
TTTTTGTTTTTTTAGATTTTTGGGGGTTTGTTTAATGTTTATGTAGCAAAGAAATTATTGTTGATGGATTGGATGGAGATGGTGAGTGGATACAAGATCTTGCTTTAATTTGTTGTCTTCAAAAATAAATCCAGAATTTTAACTGAAAACAAAAATATCAATTTTTAAAATGCATGAGGGGGAAAGATAATTTCATCAAATACTTTAGGAGACTTTGTAATTCCTTGCTGCAAGACATGAGGAGATCAAAAAGATGAAATACTAATAGTTACTCCTTTTGCTCAACTAGAACGGGATCAGGCAGACATTTTTGCTAAATAGATTCCAGCTGAGGAAGACTGATATAGTTTCCTCAATCCATTCAAGATAAATACTAAAAATACTGGGGTCCTCTCAGGCTACAGGCTCTGCTAACATCAGTATTGTTTCAAAAGAAAGTGTTTTGTAAATTTAAATTTACAGGCTATATGGTCAAGATTCAATATGGTCAAGCAAGTGAGATTTCTACATCTCTTTTTGCAGCTATGAATACAGACATATTTGTGCAGACAGATCTTAGACACTTAAAAGTCTATCATTTTCCATAGAGAGCGTTTATTTTGCATAATAGAAACTGATGTTCAATTCACTGGAAGTTGGTTTTTTTTGCCATAGAATATTATTTGAAAAAAAAGAGGGATTCTAGGGCTCTTCAGACAGATAACCATTTCTTTTTTTTCTCCTTATGTCAACCTTTTTTTCCTCTTTGCTTCTTCTTTCTGTTTTGGTGTGTTTGTTTGTTTGTTTGTTTGTATGTTTGTTTGTTTTTCTTTTTCACCTCTTGTTCAGTGTCAGAAAAAGGAGCTGGACAATTCAGCAAAGCACAGCACAATTGAGTACTTACAGGGCAAAAAGGAGTGGAAACACTGATGAGGACGTTTAGGCAGCATCTTAGGCAGCATCTTTGGATGCATTAGTTACAAAACCTGAATATTAAATCACTGTGATAATTTGGAAATGTTTTGTCTTCAGAGCAGGAACTTTTGATATCTAATTGCTCGCTGCATAATTGCCAAAGTTACAAGACAACATTCTTAAGTTAAAAATGTATGTATCTGACATTGCAGCCAGTGAAGAGAATTTTGCATTCTTACCCAACAGAGTTTGGTTCATACTAAAGAAAAGTTGCTGAAAGCTGTATTTTCAACAGGTGCATGTACTTCCTGTGCTGGGAGCCCCAGAGCTGGATGCAATACCCCAGGTGGGGTCCCACGAGAGCAGAGTAGCTGGGCAGAACCACATGCCATAACCTGTTGGCCACTCTTGGGATGCAGTCCAGGAGATGATTTGTTTTCTGGTCTGCAAGTGCGTATTGCTGGCTCATGTCCAGTTTTTCATCCATCAAAACCTCCAAGTTCTTCTCATTAGGGCTGCTCTCAATCTGTTTATCTGTTGTATTGATAAGAGGACTTGCTCTGACCCAGGTGCAGCACCTTGCACTTGGCCATGTTCAACCTCATTTCCCATGGGCCCCATTCTCCAGGCTTTTCCAGGTCCCTCTGGATGGCATTCTGTCCTTGAAGTGTGTCAACTGCACTACTCAGCTTGGTGTTGCCTGAAAATTTGCTGAGGGTCCTCCGCTGTGTGTTCTTTACACAAACAGAGCAGGTCCCAGTACGGACCTTCTGACACCACTCATCACTGATTTCCATCCAGACATGGACCATAACCCTCTGCATGTGACCATCCGTCCAACCAATTTCTTATCCGCCTAAGAGTCCACCCATCAAACGCATCTCTCTCTAGTTTGAGAGAAGGCTGTTGTGAGGGACCATATCAAAGGCTATACAGATGTCCAGAAAAATGAATCCTGGGGGCCTTCCCTCATCCACTGATGCAGTCATTCCATTGTAGAAGGCCACTGGGTTGGTCAGGCAGGACGTGACCTTGGTAAAACCGTGCTGGCTATCTTGAATCATAGCAAAGCTTCTAGAAGGCTTTAATGAAGGTTCCATGATCTTACCTGGCACAGAGGGGAGGCAGAGAAGTCAGTAGTTCTCAGTTGGCCTAAGTATAGTGAAAAAGAAATTTGGATCCATCTATGCATTTCTAGCTTTCCTTCCTTTTAATATAGGCCCTGTAAAATCTGGTTTTCAGATGTTTTTTTCTGTATTTAGTAGTTTTGTCAATTAATTTAATAGTAAATGCTTCTTTATTTGTGCTTATTATCTTTTTACTTTGTAGTGCACAGTCAGATTAAGTTAATTTGTAGCAATATATTGTCCTTTTCTTCACTTAAAAAGCTACACTACAGACTTAATATAATGATTTAACTTGACTATAGTGCTTGAACTACTTTATGGTCCTGTGCTTAATGCAGCTCTTGACTTCTATGATTCCTTTCAGAATTTTGTGGCAGCTTGACTTTGAATGTGGCTGAGAAGTCAGATTTATTTTCACTGCAACAATCTGCCACAGCATTTTGTGTTTGTTTTTCTTTTGCCAAGTACACAGCTTTCATGTTCCCCCCTTCACTCCCCTTAAAGGAATGGCTTTGAAAACAGCTGGCAGTTTGCAGCCCTGCTATTCAGTGTTTCAGTTCTGGATTTTTAAGCTGGTTATACATCAGAATATTCTCTTTTATGCTTAGAGCTACTGCACAGTTTTAAACATAAGATGTAGCAGTCAGTGAGCTCTATTTTCAGTAGATAAAAATTAAAAACAGAGGAGAAACAGGAAGAATGAAATGTAAATTTCCAGTTTCCTCCGTCACTTTTACTATTAGTTTCACATTACTGAACAGTACTCGGTCTTCTTTTTTGAAGACAGTGATCTTAAAGATTTTAAAAAACACAGAAACCCTGAAAGAACTTATTTTTATTTCTGAAAGAGGATTACAGGGAAATTGGCCTGTTAATGCAAAAGCAGAGAAGCAATAGCATGTAACAAGAAATTTTTGCAATTATTTTGAATATGCTTGTTGCTTGTACATGATTTTTCTTAAGCAGCTGGAAGATAAGATTGACACCTTCATTCATCACTTTGCAAGCATGTGATAGCAGTTATGGGGATGAAAGCATTCCTTATTTTGTTCTATTACACTGTCAGATCCAGGGATCCTTTCCTTATTGTCTTTTTTTTTTTTTTTTGTCTTTAACTTAAAGCAAAGAACAGTAAATATTTAATTCCTACCTGGTTTCACACCAAATCTATATGAAAGTCACTATTTCTGTACAGTTAAATATGTATATAATTTTCAAATCGACACTTTTAATGCAAGCCATTTAAATGTTAGCAGCTAAACACATCTGGGAATAGCATGGGAATGTTTCTGTGATTGAAACTAGTTTTGTGTGCTGCAAATACTTCCTGCCTCTTTTAGCAACAGCATGACAAGCCTCCAAAAGCAAAGGTGTTAGTGGAAGCTGTTGCTCATGGAAGACCTCAGCCCTTGGAAAGGTCATTTTGTAGAATTGTATGAATGGTTTTGTTAAACTGATAGGAAAACAGAAAATTCAGATGTGTAATTAATCAGTTTCAGTTCTAACATGGTCAGTTTTCAAGTCTAGTCCTTTTTATTAACTAAATTCTAGACATAATAATATGAGTAGGAGTGTGTCCCTAATTTCCAGTCTCTTTCATTTGCTTTGTGAAGCCAAGCATATGTGGGTGAAGCCAGATGATGACGACAGCTGTGAAATATTATCAGTCATCTCACCCTCCGAGTGTACTGTCAGGAAAAAAAGAGAAAATAAATATTCTCAAGTTTCAAGGGACATAGAATACAGTTTGATGTGAGCCTTGCCACTGAAACTGTAGATGACTTGACATCAAATATGTTTACTGAATGCAGTAATGAAAATCCTTATCAACCAAATTCAGAGGATTAAAGATTTATCATCTCACATTAGAATAAGGGTAGCTTTAATTTTCCTCTCACTTTACTCTTGAGTTTTCAAAGTGTCTTCTGCGAACAAAACCAAATAGCATATGTAATCTAGACTACAATTTCTGTTTCTTCCACTTATCAAAAAGTTAACAGAAAAAAAAAAAATCCAAACAGTAAAATATTCAGTCAGTCAATCAAAAATCTAATATAATAAGAATAAAGGACAAGTTTTTATCTTTTTCTTATATTTTTAGAAAGAAGTTAAAAAACATGTTGGGATTTTTTTTTTTAATATTTTTTTTAAGAAAAATAAGCTGATTGTTTTTTGATGTGTTATTTAAAAGCAAAATGTAGGCGGAAAAGTAAACCTAATTTTTTTCAGTATTATAATGTATAGACTTCCTTATGATTGAATTATAGACAGTAATAGCTAGGTTCTACTTCTAGTTATTTCAACAACTTACTTCAAATGTGGGATTTGAAACTTTTTCTCACTTGTCTTTTTCAAAAGAGCTCTCAGTTTAAAAAAAGTTATGAAAAGTTTTCTTCAAGGATCTTTGGCTCCACCTTGTGTCCTTTGTGTTTTCCTAAAGAAGCTGGAATGTCTTGACAAAATGAAAGGAAAATACAGATGAAATTTTCTGTTTAAACTTAGAGGGAAGCTTTACCATTGGCATCTGTCATGTTGTATTTGACCTCATTTTCCACTAAAGAGCGATGAAACTCAGAAAGTAGAGTATATTCCATTTCTTAATGATTGCAGCATTTGAAAGACAATAACATTTCAAATGGAGAGATACACAAACCACTTAGAAATGTTTTTATGTATACCAGTAAACATATTATTTACTGAAATAAATCTTCAATTGATGTAAGTGAATTGTTGAATTTAAGTGGAGTTTGTCTGGGGAGGTAGGAAAAGTAAAGTGTCAATGGCAACATGCTCCACTCATTTAGGGTTGTGCCTAAACTTTGAAAGAACCCAATTTTACAAATTACCATTTCAGATTCAGCTAGGCTGAAGTCAGTTTTATGAAAATCCATCTCTGTTTTTTATATTCAACGGTACAGAGATTCTTTCTCCACAAAAGGATCATATGAAGTGTCTGGCCTTACATTAGGCAAATGTTTTTCAGATAAGTCACACACTGAATTTTATGTATCCTAACTATCCTAACTTTTTATGTCTTTCTCCTTCTCTTTAAAGTTATACTGACAATTATGTGCTGAACAACTGCCAGAACAGCAAGTGGTATGTAATGAACAGGAATATTTCATAGAGTTAGCTTTCTAAAATCAATCAGTGTTTCCCTCTTCCCTTTTAGATACTAACACTGGGAACCAGTTGGGGGTGGTGGAGGGGGCCTTACCATCTTAGAAGTGAGTGTTGCACTTTGCTGTTTCATTTATGTGCCTTGTCTTATGGTGCACATCAGATCATCCAGAGTCCTTCAATGAATATCAGAGATGCCAGATAAAAGTTTGGCCTTTTGGAAACCTCCCTCATAAACTTTTCAGAAGCCTCACTATATGAAATGTGTGTCCCAAAGCAGCCAGTGATGACCTCAGGAAAGAGGAGTATCTCAGTTCTTCTAACTTACCCAGTATATTCTAAATGCAATAGATAACACAGAACAAGCATATAGGAAAAGAACATTTTAGTTCACACCCTAGGAACCAATTGAACGTGTTTCAAATAAACAAAGTCATCTCTGTGTTTTCTCAGCTTTCTCTGTCAATTTCATTCCTTGCAGTATTTACTCAGCTATTTCCATTTACTCAACTTTTGTTCTTTAGTTAGTTCTAAGATATTATCAAGTTTGGGTTGGTGTTTTGGGGTTTTTTGTGGTTTTTTTTTTTTTTTTTGGTTGGTTGTTTTGGGGCTTTTCTGCCCTCTTTGTCTTCTCTGGGAATTGTTCTTGGGCAAGAGATGCTACAGATGATTTATATTAACTTTTCTTCCTAAAAAAATTGAGATGTCAGATTTGGTTCCATGATTTGTACAAACATCCACCTGATTTTTCTTGCTGTTTTGGTTATTTGGTTTGTGATTTTAATGCATGGTTACTGGTCTACATCTCTGAAGAGAAGAATTTTCCCATCTGAACTTTGATCAACCAAGCTATGCAATAATTTTAATGCAAAGTTTTTTTACACCCTTGTTAAGGAAGGACATATTGAAAATAATTGCATAGACTAGAGCACTACATGACCATTACAAAATTAGGCTCAACCAGAGAGAAAAAATAAGTGAGTGCTCTGTAAGGCAAGAAAGGAAAGAATAAAAACTCTGTACTCATTTTATTATATTTTCCTCCAAGTGACACGTTTTTCTTTCCCCAGACCACCTCCTTCTTCGTCCCTGGGATCATAACAACAATTATTTTTTCTGAAGCAGGGGAAAAAGAAGGACTCAGCAAACTGTTATGCAGTCAAGAACATGGAACCTTGTTATTTACATTGCTGCTTTCTTTGGCTTCTGTTAAAGAGCTGTCATTTCCTGATGCACAAGCCACAGATTGAATGCTGATTGCTGTGGGTAGCTACAGACGGATGTCTATGAGAATAAATCAGTCTGGTGTACAGTTTTTCAGTAACTTTCAAGGGCTCAAATGTTCAACATTGCTGGTTTAAGGCCAATGGAATTTTTCTCTTCTAGCCACGCAGCTTCTTTTCTAGCCTGCACAACTGCAGAATTGCTTTCAGTCATAGGAAGGAAAGTTACAGTATAGCTGGTAAGGCATTTTGAGCTTGATTTTATTAAGAGCTGATTACTACAAGGTACCTTAGCAAAGAGACTTTGCTAGTAATAGTGCCTCTCTTTCTCATGGGCAAATTGATAACACCAAGACTCTTCATGTCCTGCCTAGAAGTAAGCAGACACAGAGACCACACTCAGTGCAGCTAGTCCCAGGTCTGTCACTCAAATCAGGAAAAACTCAGGAGAAGTCAGAACTAGATAAAGCAATGACCAAAGCAAATTCCATAAAAAATTAAGGACTACATTATGACAGAATCACAAAATATGCTGAATTGGAATGGACCCACAAGGATCATCAAGTCTTACTCTTGGCCCTGCACAGGACCATCCCCAAGAATCACACCATCTGTCCAAGAGTGTTGTCAAAATGCCACTTAAGCTCCGTCAGGCTTGGTGCTGTGACCCCTTCCCTGGGGAGCCTGTTCCAGTGCTCAGCCATCCTCTGGGTGAAGAACCAAAACCTTTTCCTAATATCCAATCTAAACCTTCCCTGACACAACTTCAGTTCTCTCACTGGTCACCACAGAGGAGAGACCAGTGTCTCTTCCTCCTCTTTCCCTCAGGAAGAATTTTTAACTGCATTGAGATGTCCCCTCAGTCTCTTCTTCTCCTGGCTGAAGAGACCAAGTGACATATAATGTTCTTCATACAGCTTTCCCTCAAGGCCTTTCACCATCTTTGTTTCCCTCATTTTGACACACTCTAATAGCTTTATGTCTTTTCTTACATTGTGGCACCCAAAACTGCACACAGCCCTTGAGGTGAGGCTGCCCCAGCTCAGAGCAGAGCTGGACAATCCCCTCCCTTGCCCTCTGCTGATGCTGTGCCTGATGCCCCCAGGACAGGGTTGGTCCTCCTGGCTGCCAGGGCACTGCTGACTCATCTTCAACTTTTTGTTAACCAGGACCCCCAGGTCCCTTTCCTGGATGTTGCTCTCCAGCATCTCATTCCCCAGTCTGTCCACATATCCAGGGGTAAAGCAAATCAATTCAGACTTGAAATCCATCTAATTTAAGTTAGGTTGTTCACAATATTCAAAGACAACACTTTGACTATTCAGCTAAATTCACTGAAACGGTTTTATTGTGAATGAAGTGTATTCAGTTAGGAAAATAAATAGATTTTGATTATACTCAGTTAAGGATCAAGCTGAGTCATGATCAAAGAGTGTCAATTACCTTACATATATTTTCCTCGTAAAATTCAAGAAAATCATGAGAGTCTACTTCTATGTCTCTTCCAATAAGCTGTAGCAAAACTGTCAACTAATTAACGATGTGATATTCATATTCTTCTAGCATGAAATAAAAGCAGAGCTCAAGGAAGTGATTTCTAAGTGTATGAATACTATGATTGCAAATATCTGAGATTGTCACTAGTGATCATTTTTTCGAGATCCTGTTGAAATGGTTAATGGTATCTGTATGGCTGTCACAGGTCCCCGAGTCTCCCAGGACCCTGAAGCAGAATATTTCCTACCTTTTTCTTGATGTTCCTGAAGGACATTGGCAACTTCTGCTCTCTAAAGTTAAGTCCTACTAATACACATGCACACAAAAGAATCTAGAGAACTGTATCTCTAAATAAAGTAATGATGATTTAGTCTATTAAATACCCAAAATACAAGCCTTTAAAGTAAGTCTCCCTTTTGCCCACCATGTTGTCTCCTCCTCTTAAATATTTCTTTCCAGCCCAGGCACTTTCAGAGGTTTTTGTAGCTGAAACAACTTAAATGCAGATATCTAAGGTTTGGTTTCTAGTCCTGCAGGCAAGTCTCTGTCTTCTTAAGCACTTCCAAAAGCAATTTCCTAGCACTGAGAAGACCAAACTGGTTTACATGGTAGGATCTTCAGGAAGAAAATCCAGTCATAAGCAGCAAAATGGCATCTTGACATGCTACAGACATGTCCCCCTTCAGCAGAAGTGTCCCAGAGCACAGCAATGTTTGAAATGTCTCTATATTGCTTGTCCTGCCTGTTCCAATCTGTACTTCATAAATGTTTTAAAGGGGAAAATATTTCAAAGATCAAAATATTTCAAGGTTCTTTCCCAAAAGGCTGTTAAAAGGCTCTTAAAAACACCAGCGAGTAATGGGATACAGGGAAAGGTCATCAAATTAAGGGAAAACTCTTGGGCAGAGAATAAATGAGGGGTAGGAATAAATTCTCATTTTTCTCAGTGCTGGGAGGTCGCAGCAACAAAGGACTGTGGCCAGGAGTTGTGTTGTGGCCTGTCCTCTAAGCTGTTCGTATGTGATATTGTAAGGAGACTGAGCAAAAAAGTTTCTCCACCAGTAAATTATTCAAGAAAATAAAAGGCAGGAGCAAGAAATGCAAAGGGATCTTTCAATATTCATTAAGAAAATGGTATATTAAGTTCAGTTTAAATAAAAGTAATGGCATGCACTTGAAAATGGACAGTCCAAAATGTACACATATAATGATGTACTCTGAGCTAATTATAAGAATACAGAAATGGGATCTTTGGGGAATAAAATAAAAAGCTTATGATACCTTCTATTACACTAATAATTTATATTAAACCACAATATTCCCTATCAAAAAAGAGTAAAATATTTAAGTTTCTGAGGACGATTTTTTTAAGTTGTTCTGCAGATCCACAGCTTTGATTATTATTATTATGCCTCATCTCTGACACATTTTGAGAGAACAGTTAGCTTCAGAAGGTTAATATCATGTAGGTTACTTGCCAGTCAATGGCAAGAAAAGCTTAGGCATCTTTTGTTCAAGCTCATTTAACTTTTTGGAGCCTAAGATTTCCCTCAGAAAACTGCAAAATAAGCAATGGCAGCCAATTATTCAAGTTAAGTGGGCAGTAAGAATGCATCATTTACTTTTTAGCCTTCATTAAGTCTGGGCCAACTGTCTCTCAGAGGTGGTACAAAGGGTCTTGCCTAGCAAAGAATAGAAAGCAAGGAGGAGAAGGTAAACTAAGACCCAGTCATCCTATGAGCAGCTTGGAAACAGAATCTATTCATATATGGGAAGATTTTAATAATTACAGAGGATATTTGGGCAACCAATTACTGTTGACTTACTTTCAGAAAAGGGCAGCCTAATTTCAAGAGATGAATATAACAGCACTGTTTAGAGCTCTGAATTTACCTTATATGAACATATTGCTTTATTGCAAGAGACCGGGCAAATTAAGAAAAAAAAGGCATTAAACCTGTTGATGTGATTTTGTTAATTTTTTTTTTAAATTTAAAAAAAATATTTATAGTTTTGTAATGAAAAAAAAATTTGGCTGAAAATTGCAACCAAATTTTATCAACACAAGATTTCAACTTTTGAAATATTGCTTTGAGAAGTAGTCATGTACAGAAATAAAAAAAAAAAAAAAACTAATAGAAATTAGTTGCAGTTGGTTTTCAAAGTTATTTAAGTACTTTAAAGGCTCAAAAATTCTAAAAAAACCCCACATTTTATGCTCTTACAAGGAATGAAAAAAAAAGCACAATATTATAATCAAATATACAGAAACTGTATAACTAATGTATTGTCTGCAAATATACATCACGTTGTTAAATTCTTTTGAGTTATATTTTGGTTATCAATGCAGCTTCAAGATTCTCTTATGGTAGTTATGCTTGATTTGATATATTGATAAAGAAATTTCAGAGATGGCTCTCTGCTCTGAGATCCCCATAAATAGGATTGATACCTGGGACTTCTGCAGGTTTACATGATCACAAAACTAGAATCAAATCCAGAAAATTATGCCAAAGAAACAAAAATTTGTTTACATTGTCTTGCTGTTTGGCTGACATCAAAATGTTCATCTGTTTTGCCACTTATGCCATAATCAGTCAAATAATATTTTTTTGCAATCAAATTAATTTCAGACAATAGTCACAATGGTCACTGGAAAATACAGGATGCCAAATGCTTGAATATTTGTCTTGTGCCTGTAAAAGTTAATGTTCTTCCACCTGTTAATAACAAGAAAAATATAATATGGAGAGTAATGTAATTAAAGAGAAAAACAGATGGTATCTTCAGTGAGAAAATTATCCATAGCTGCTGAATCCTAGAGCATAGATTAACTCTTTTTCATTCAGAGGACACTATTCCAGCAAACTCGGATGTGTAAAAATTAAATATTGCACATGTTGACTCAGCTGCTCGGTCAGAAACAGGGGTGAAATCTTTCTAATGAAACCAGGTCCAAGTCAGGAAATGCTTACAAGAATAATTTCTAGGCACTTCAGGAAAGAATTTGAATTTGAGATTTTGCTTTGCAGATCTCTGGCCATTCAGTGATGTGATGTCTTTGATCTTTTGCAGGTCCAGGACACTTTTAGGTTGTTGCACTGTCTTTCCTGTCTGCAGAGGTTGGTCACTGTTGTGGTCCTGTTATGAGAGTGGGGGCTTGGCACATTTGAGTTGTCTTTAGGACAAAATCTGCCATTGGAGGCTGGAAGATGTAGAATTCAGTTTATGTATTTGTAGCATAGCCTGGGTACTGTGCAGCATATTTTTTCTTACAAAGATGATGACTTGCATTTGTTTATAGTTTTGAAGTCTGGGTCAGGTGGGTTGCAAAGTCTGACCCTGCCCTTGCTGCAACTAAAGACACTCAAAAAAGAAGATTATGCAGTACAGTGTAGGGTAGCCAGCAGTGTGATAAAGCTATAAATGAGGCAACATGCAGTGTGAGTGAAGAAATAGTATGGGCAAAACCACATGAATGATTTTTCTTTTGAAGTGGCACAAAACCACGACCTAAAGCTCAGCTTTCCCTGTCCCCTTACTGCCACTTCTTTTTGTAAAAAAGCATAGCTACTGCTGCATCCTCTGTGTACAAAATACATTCAGTAATCTGACCCCATTGCTAGGAAATTAAGATTGTAAATTATTAATGAACTGTGTGCTTGGCCTCTTGCAAACTCACTTGATCTCTCCTCACACTCAAGGGGAAGCTGTATAGCTGTGGGTAGAATAGAGCTGAGCCTAAGACAGGAATGAGCTTGGAGCACAAACAAAGCATCTGTGTCCAAAATTAACTAGCGTTTGCCTGCCAAGGAAATTGTGAACAGTATGATACCACAGAAAGGAAGAAACAGCTTGTTTTTGGCATTAAAAAGACAAAACAAAACAAGATGCTTAACAGACCTATTATAGTTTTCAGAGGATGTGATGTTTTTCATGCCAGTGACTCCTGTATTTCTGTTGGAAATAGAGAGAGGATCAGTAGCTGATGCATCAAGGGCTGCTGTTAACCTGTGTATTCTCTGCTATGCTTGACATTTGTCTACTTACAGTTATCAAAGCCCTGCCTTGAGACTATTAAAAATCCTGTTATCAAATCACACACTTAGAAAGCAATGGGCTTCTCTCTTGCTTCCTTGTTATTAACAAAGATAGTGCTGCTGAGATGAAAGGAAGTTCTTTGCTGATATACAGATGTTTTGTGTAATTAGTGTCCTGTCCTGATAGTTCTGGAATGAGCACCATCCAAATAATTCATGTTATGAAGAAACAAGAACTTTATTTTCTCGCTTGTCATCATGTGTAATGGTGAGAGTCAACTGATACAATTAGCACTGGATTGCTTTTCATCATGTAAATCCAAGCTAATCCTGTTCCAGAAGGCTGTCTCCAATTAGGAAACACTGAATCAAAATATGATAATTTCTACACTGCAGTGATGCCTCTTGGGCTATTTTGTCGTTTAATCTGCTTTTGTGATGGATCACAGGCCTCCAGCTCTCATTCATTTTAATGAGAGAATAATTTCACATGGTCAAGGCTTTATCTCCCTTTGTCTGTTACCCACTTTGTGCTTTAGAAGAAGCTTTTCCCCCAACAGGTTTCAGATATATTCTGTGATGACATACAGACTCTGTGCACAAGCACCCTCACTATTCCATTTGATACTGTGGACAATGTGAAACTAAAAATTTTATTATGAGGCTGAGGCTTGATTACTTCCTCTACTTTTTTTTTTTCTTTTTTTTTTTCCCCACTTTCAGCTTCAGGTACAGTTCCAGGAAAGAGGCACACATGTGATCCATAAGGCAAGGGACTGAACTTTGACAATCCTCTGTTTGAAAATAAATGCTTTGGGTAAAGGATGCCATCAAACCAAGGAAAATAGCCCATCCAGGCAGGTTTTCAACAAACTAAATCATTATGGATGTTGGCCATATGCTGGCGCTGCTCAAGACTTAACGAACAAAGTGATCTACAAACTGAGTAGAAGGGATCTCTAATCCATTGTTTTAAAAAGAATGAGAAAGTTCATGTTCTCTGGAAAAATGTTGATGGAGGGAGGAAGAGATAGAGTGAGGAAGAGGAAATATTCAAGACTGGAGAGAAGACCAGGGCAAGATAGGAGACTGTTGTATTATTATTGGCTGGATATGTGTATTGGACTGTACAACAGAATGAGTTTCTTTTAAATCCTCAAAGTTGTCAAGAAGACTGTGTGTTGTGTCTCGTTCTGCAGAAAAAGTCATGGTACCCACTGGTTTAGACATTTGAGTGTGAATTATTTTATGTTTAATAAGACATACAGTTGTCAAAAAAATGTATCAAAGGAAGAGGCACTACTGTAGCCTACTGTATTACAAAATTTTTAACCATGCAAGTCCAGCATGAAGGATCAAAATGCTGCAGTCAGAAAAGCCAATGAATCCTTTGGCCAGGACTTTGAGAGTTGCCAATCTGGAAAGAGAAACAGGAAACCTGGACTATCAGAAGTACTGAATGCTCACCATTCCTATAAGGTGAGTGGGAGTTAAAATAGCTGCTCATAAACTTTTAAAACCCTGAATTGTAAAAAAAGGGTCTCTAGAAAGTGCTAAAAAAGCATGAGTAAATGGGAAAAGAAATTATTAAAACTATGACAGATCTTTTTATAAGAGCTAGGTGTAGTTCATCTATCAGTCTCTCACCTCCAGACTTGTTGGATTATTTTGGTGTAAATCACTGTGCAGCTCAACTCAACCTAAAGCTTTATACCACACGAAGAAGCAGTCCAATCTTGGAATCAGTGCTTTCT
>WBNO01013947.1:0-17120 GCA_013400575.1 Peucedramus taeniatus
AACAGATCCAACCCCCAACAGCAAGACTACCTGCTGTATGAGATTATATTTAGGGGTACAGCAGAACTGTCACTTACATATGTTTGAGATTTTTTTCTTTTACTCTGTTTCTCAGATGTGAAAACCTTCTTGAGGCCATGCAGGTGAGTTATTTTACATCACAAAGTGTTGATTAATTACAGGTTGCCTAATCACATCAGCAGTTAATTCAAGCAATGTCTGTGCTGAGTGTGGATCCTACGTATTTCTAGGCAAGTACAGCCAAACTTGAGTCTGGGGGAAAACTCAAGGTTGTTATGGCTGCTTTACTGCCAGAGTATAGTAGAGGATATTAAAGCTGGGATGCTTTGGACAGACTTCTCAGGTGAACTTTCCTGTTTGAAAGCCTTAAAGGTTTCTTATTGAGAAACATGTAGTCATGAGTTGAGCATTTAGAGGTCTGTGATGGGGAGGTGAGTTTAACCAGACTAGTGCCTAACTATTATGCCATTGCTTTCTTCTTTGTCTCACTTCACACCACAAGTATGTAAGAAAGAGTATTGTGTACCTCTAATGGACCAAAGTCTACTTTCATTTACCCAGTCTAAATATACATATTTTTTACATATGTTAAAAGAGTAACTTCTCAGCTCTCAGTAGAATTATTCCAGAGAATCCCAGCTCCAAAGCCCATTGTTTCTCCAGATGTTTCTTAAGGTTTTTCTAGATCCTGGCTCCTACTTACCCAAACCAAGAACTTGTTGCTATTCCCATCTTACTAGACATTAGGTTTCTGTGGAAATCAGGCTGTAGAGGGAAAAGGCTGATATCAACATAAAGACAAAATTTGGTCAAGACCTAGGAAAACCCTTGCACTTTATATATCATTGGGTTACCTGCACAGATGGGAGGGAAATAGGGATCTGTAGCTCATAAACCTGTGTTTACTTAGGTGAATAAATAGCTTAGTTGTTGGAGACTGAGAACTGCACCTTCACATCAGAGCAACACAGCTTATTTTATGGCAGGAGCATAATTGTGACTTAGGTACTTATCTCAGGCATATAGTATTATAGACTGTTTGACCCAGAGACATTACCTTTGGTGGGACTTTTGCCTTGAAAAACTTATTATATTTAATAACATTTCCCAGACAGTTAAACATTCAAAGGTACATTTATTAGCTGATACATTGCTCAGAAAAACACCTGACACTACAAAACCTCTTTGTCACCTAAGAGCTTAAAAAGCAGATGGATTTTTTTTTCCCAGCTTAAAATTAAGATGCTCATGGACTAAAATTTCTAGTAGAACACATTCTTAAGAGCAGCTTTTAAACCTGTAAAAATAGGGAGTACATTGAAGCAGTCACAGTTCTTTAAATATAGAAACAGTATGGATGCTGACAGAGGTTTATAGGGTTTTGAGATGAGTTACTGTTTCTTTGCATTAGGCATTAATGAAATAATTTGAAGATACAAGAGAAGTTCTGCTCTTAATGGTGGGAGAAGGTAATACTGATGAAATGGTCTGAACTTATTTTATATAATACTTCTTTTAGTAACAATGTCTGTTAAAGGCATCTACTGGAAGTCTGTAACACTGATTTAATATGGAGAAAAATTAACAAAGTTCTTTAGCAATTCTATCTTCAGTGTAATATTATGAACTTTTAAAAGAGGGTTTATGTGTGCTACATTATTAACTGAAGCTCTGCTCAAATTGAAATCAGGCCCACAAAACTTGCTTTTCTTGAGATCATGCTAGGTTTTTAATACAAATGTTTAAAATTACACAAGAGAATGAATATACTTTCACTTTCTTTAAGATTTTTAAAGGCAATCAGGTCAGGTAGAGAAATATTTCTAAACACCTATTCTCTCACAGTATGTGACCTCTCTAGCAATGTTCAAGTGCAACAAAAAAAAAAAAACCAGCTTCCTCCACCAATTCATTACTAGAGAAAGAAAATCACCTCCAAAGTGACTGAATTACAACTTGTAATAAAACACCCAGTACTTTATACTGGCTTTGTCAGGGCTGAAAGATATGTCTTTAGTTATGAGAGAGACTGGGGGCAGACAAAGGTGGGAATGGCAAAGATCATGGTCTGGAAGAAAGCTTCCTTACAGGAATTAAATACTGATCTTAAATTAATCCCATTGTTGCCTAACTATAGATGACATTGTGGAGTTGTTCCTTTTTTTCCAAACATAAATTATAAAGATTAAAGTAAAGTAATAAAACACTTGGTATTTTTATCTCTTAAATTTGGAGAAGCCTCACGCTTTCCACACCTGTAGACTTGATGATTCTTTAAGCAGTTCTGCCAGTGATAAAAGGAATAACTCGCCACGGTCAGAGAATTTGGCTGTTCTGTCACTGACATGAGAGGCTGGCCTAATTCCATGGTGATTGCTGTTTAAATGACTTACTTCGTTTCTTTGTGTACATTTGACTGAAGAGAGATCACTCAGGCAATGAGTTATTTGGCCTCAGCCTCCAAGACAATCTGTTTTCTTTTTATAAATCCTGCCGCACCTTTCAGCCACCCATTTTTAAATAAGACTATTGTGGGTTAGGGTCTAATGTGCCTTGTGTATTTAGTCAAAGGATGGCTAAATTAGGTTTGCTGCCAATCTTGTTTCTTTTTTTTTTTTTTTTTTTTTTTGGTAAAATTATATTTCCTGAAGTGATGTTGAGAAAAGACTATCTTTATTTTACAACATAGGAGCATGGCAGGGCATTTCCTTCCTGGTGGTAGTGACACTGTCTCTCCCCAAGAGAAGACCACATTGTCCGAGAATCCAGAGGGGAAAAAATACACTAACACCAGCCTGACTCTAAAGTCTTGGACACACCCAAGAGGAAGGAAAACAATAAGTAAAAATTTTCTACAACGGAAAAATTAGAAGAGATTGTGCAAGAAGGAAGGTTGTTGTACTGTAAATTTGGTAAACAACAGGTAGAATTATGCTGTGAAACTGACAGGTTTTCACATTTGGATTTTTTTTCAGTTCTATCCAAGTATTTCATGAAAACAGCAGCAGTTTCCTTGCTCTGGATTTTCTAGAGTTTTATTTGGAGGCTAACAGGAGGATAACCCAGATAACAGGATGACTGAGAAGTGTTAAATACAACCTGAAGAGCTGCAGAGGTGATGGGTGCTTTGGACATCCTTTTCTGAATGTCTTTTACTCTTTTTATTAAAGTAAAGCAGTTAAATAATACAGAAATAGTTGCAGCTTATATTTCTATTAAGCCACTCAATCTCTTGTGTTTCTCGATCTTTTTCTTTACTTTGGCTCTTAATTTTTAGACAAAGCAGTGACTGAAAAGTATAGGTGAGTTTTACAGTATTTACATCACGGTAATGCACAGGGCTCCAAGTTAGAATCCATATCCTTTTAAGGCAGATGTTGTTTAAACAAATGTAAGGATGCAGTTCCTTCTTGAAAGTGTGTATGAAAACCATCTGCATCAGGCACGTGTCTTGATTTGTGTCACCAGATGAAAGATACCACCTTTTGTCAGTCCCATTTAAACCTTGAAATGACAGTGCATCATTGTGTGGTTACTTTAAAAGAATTCTAGCTATACAAAGCTTAGTATTTGTCAAAGAAAATAAGAATTATACATAAGAAGAAAAGCTAATCACAAAGCATTTGTATGTACAGAGTCAAAAGACTCTCTGCTGCCATTCCTGAGGTTCAATGAGTGTCACCTGGGTGCATTTCGCATGGGAGGTTCCTGTTGGTCACCCAAAACAACTGAGAAGAGGAATGACAGATGAGGGGTTGCCATCCTTCACTTTTCTGTCACTCTTATTTTCATCCTTCTCTAATTTTTTCTCTTTCATGTGTATTTTTTATTGTTCGGGTGGAGCTCCCTCATGAAAAAGAAGGACTTGCAGTTTTCCTCACTGTCATGGGAGCAGACTGATTACTTTTTGATTCCAAGTAGCACCCTGGAATTCATGGCAACAGGTGGGGCAGGGCTGCTGGCCTTGGCAAACTGCAAGGCATGTTTGAGATCCAGAACTGCCTGCTATACTCAGTGGCAGTCCTGAGAGCTCTTCTGGTGCAGAAGTAGAGTTCAGCAGCACTCCATGGGTGTGCAAACTTCCCAGTCCCAGCCATTTCCATTACTGCTCCATTGGTGCCATGATGGCTGCTACATTGTGCCTACAGTAGATCCTACCCTCTATTCCAGTCTTCATTCTCTCCGTTCAAGGGTTGAATGAAGGTCCAAACCTTCAGATCTGAATTTGCTGCTTTCTGATTCTAACATTCCAATTTATTGATGTTTAATTTTTCAACCTGACAAAACCTCACTTTTATTTTCTGATTAATTTTCGTTCTTTCTCTACAGTAAAATCTGCCAGTCATGGGAAATCACGTGAATGATTCTGTAGAGGCTAACCCAAGATTGCTGAACACATTTTCATGCATGGCTAAATGCAGAATTGAACCTCATGCTCCAGAAGTGAAAGGTTATTGATTTTAGATAATTTTAAAATAATGCTATAGGAGTGGATACAGCTACTCTCAGTCTACTCTAATCCTGGTTTTTTGTTGACTCTGCCCTTGCAAAGGCACTGCTTTCTGTCAGTGATTAAGAGGAGAAATTGGTTTTCAGTTCTGTGCTGATTCAGCACAGCAAAGAATCAGTACATTAGCAAGGACTGTGAGGGAATTTTAAATATTGGTAGAGTACCAAACTTCCGTTACTATGTCTTGGGGGTGAAATTCCAATGTAATTACTGTACCAGGCAATGCGGGAGAGGTGACAGCTCTCTGAGTCATAAGGAAGAAAAATGGAGAAACCTTGTATCCAGTTTTTTGCTTGTTAGTGTCAGTGCTATAAAATTATCCTGTGCAAAATACAGGCCTATAGAGCTTGTATGCATTCTACTGGACTCTTCATTTATTAACAAAATGATATTGACATCTGAGTAATAATTAACTCTGCTAATTCTCTTTGTCTCTAAAGTCTCTTTGCACTTTATGGAATGATACTCTATAATCTTGAGGTCTCTTCTTGTTTTTTTGTTTTGTTTTTTTTCCTATCTGCACAAAGTTAGGTGCTTTATTAAATACAATATGCAACTTGGTTAGTTTTGGTGGGTCATGAGGTGCCCTTATGAACATAAAGCTCCCTAATCTGTACATCCCCCTAATGGTGTGACACTAAGATAGAAATTGAAGTAGTATGCCATTAAACACCAAGGAAACCCCACCAAAGAAAGATTTTATTTTTTCTCAGCTGGCAGTGTACATAGCTGCACTTGGGACAAAACTGGTAAAATGGGGTTAAGGGAGTAGCTACTGAATATTCCAGCTTGATATGATATGTGACACAGAACTTGCCTTGGCATCAAAATATTGCTAAAAAACTGGATGAGTAACTTAGATTAATAGGAGAAATGGGAATCAGACAGGTGAAGTGGAAAATGAATGACTGTACATCTCACAGAACAAGAATTAAGCAAAAAACAAATCTATACATATAGGTATTGATGCTATACCTTGGAAAAGTTAAAAAATGCTATTATTTATTTCTTGTTTTATGGGCTATTGTTTATGGACTATGTACTTCTGCAAAGATAGTGCTTTAGTGGTTTTGGTAGGTAGTGCTGGATTTCTCTAGAGAATGTCCTATATGAGTCATGGGAACATTGATGAGCTCAAAGGCCCAACAATGTGAATGTTGTGTCTGTATCACCTTATTCAATCAGAATGCCTTGATGAGCTATCAAATACTAAACATGCTTAAAAAGCAAACAAGTCACCTTGAAGTATCTGTTGCATAGATAACATTCTATCTATGATAGAAATCATAGAAATCATTCTGTGTTACACTGATACAACACAAATATTTGTTATAAACGGGTGAAAGAGGGACTGGAAATAAGGGCATAAACACCTCATCTGGGCATGTTTGCTACATAAAATGAACTGTAATTATAATAGCAATTAGAAAGCAATGCCCCCAGTAGTTTACAAAGTTTGAGATCCTAATAAAAAATGGAGATACCACTATGGGTAGCAGAGTGAAATGAATCACAGGTACTGTCTTTTGCCACTTCTCTGTTCTGTGGCTCATAAATGCTCTGCAAAAAGGAATGATGACACTCAGAAAGGTATGAGAACCACATGCTAATAAATGCTAATTATTATCAGTGTATATTTCAGGCAAACTCAGAATCAGAACAGATACAAATGAATCCTCGATTATGTCCGGCTACATCCAGGAAAACCAGAAGTCCTTTTGCAGTTGTCTGTTTACCAGCCACTGCTGCCCTATATATATAATTTGCACAATTGTGTATAATGAATACATACACACATACATAAGAATATATATGCATTTATATATCTATATCTTGCTGAACATTAAGAATGCTCTTTAAGAATTACTTAACACCCTTGGATTCCATATTTGGAATATTTGGGGAGCAATAGAGGTCAAAATGCCCACTACTGTTGTGTTCATTTCAGCATGGGGAACTATGTGAAAATGAGAAGGTTTACCAAGAACAGACAGAGAATTCCACACAAGACAATTAAATCCATAAAGGCAAAATGAAGACTACAGAAGGAGACCCAATAGGCAGCAGAGTGCCAATGCACACTATTTACTGAACATGCCTGAAGTACAAATAAGCAGTCATGGCCAAACAGCAAAGAAAAATAAAGGTGGTCTTCTTCCAAAAGCTAAAGTGAACATTTTTTTTATGAAACACTATTCTGTTTTTTCCTGAGTGTCCACTCCCATGGCTACTGTGGGAGATGGAGCACTGTGCTAGATGGACTTGTGGTCTTAACCAGAAAGTTCATATATAACCTTCTCATTGTACACCAAATCCAGAATTAAATAAATGAAGTTATTAACAGCATATGTCTTAAATATGCAAATGAAAAAAAAAAAAAACAACAACCCAAAATCAAACCAAAGTATCATAAACTGATAGATATACTCTTATAACTCTTATGGGTCTGAGACCTAACTACTGAGAATCAGAAATTGGTCAATATTCTTTTTTCAGTCTGTCAGGAAGGAAAAAATTGTCAGTGAGTCTGAAAATTACAAGAGTATAAACTGAACTCTCAGGGAGGGCAAAGCCACTGGAGAGAAGCTGAACAATTTATATCTTTTGCTCACTGTGGAAGATGGGTCTGATGACCCTGACAGGATGCCAAGTGCCCACCAAGGCTGCTCTATCACAGCCCTCCTCATATGGACAGGGGAGAGAAAATATAACAAAAGGCTCATGAGTTAAGGATAGGGAGAGACCATTCACCCATTACCATCATGGGCAAAAACTCCTCCCTGTCCTTCTGCACTGACCTTGGTGTCTGCAGAGTTGTTTCTCTCACATATTTTCACTCCTCTCTGTAGCTGCAGTTGTGCAGGGTTTGTGGTTTCCCCTTCCTAAATACATGATTCCATAGGCATTACCTCCATCACTGATAGCTCAGCCTTGGCCAGTGGTGGGTCCATCTTGAAGCTGGTTGGCATTGACTCCATCAGACACAGGGGAAGCTTCTGGCAACTTGTCACAGAAGCCACCCCTGTAGCCCTCCCCTTCTACTAAAACCTGGCTACACAAACCCAACATGAAGAAATCAGGGAAATTATCCTTCCAGAGTCCTTTTGGGGTATTCGGGGAACTTGGCAGAGACTCCCCAAAACTGAAATACCTGGAAGGGGTAATGGTAAAAAAGGCAGGTGAATGGACATGAATCTCCAGGATCTGAAGGATTTACTCATGAATTCTGAGAAAACTCAGGGATGAAATATCTACTAAAAGCAGCATGTAACATGTCTCTTCACTGTTCCTCAGTACATGAAAATCAGGTGTCAGACGTGATGTCCATCATTAAGAAAGGTTCAAGGGTATCGAGCAACTTAAAACTGACATCTGTTCCAGGTGAAAGACTAGCTATTGTGAGAGAATTAGTATCTACCTGAATAAATATTATCTTACCAGTGAGAGTTAATAAAGCTCTCAGAGTTCTTTTAAAGGGGTCAGAGATACATAAATGAGGATCATCTGACTGATACAGTCAACTCAGGTTTTTGAAAGACATCTGTCTCGGTTTGAAAGACAGGTACCTGCCAGCAAAAAAGCTGGAATCTCTCTTTGAATAGAGAATGTAAACCCCCTCCCTCAGATTATTATAATTTTGCAATTGGAGGCTCTCAGGCAAAGATTTGGGAGTGGGAATAACAGTTCTTTACTAGGAATATTAGACAAAGCAAAGACAAATACAAATGTAATAGCACTGAGAGACAAGCAAAAACAAAGAAACAACAAAACCTCAGAAAATGCCCTGACAGAGACAGGGATGTGACCTGACACCCTGGGTATCAGGGTGGTGAAAGCAGTCCAGATGAAATCCTCCTTGAGCAGTAAATGCAGTTCTATGAAGTGAAATAGTCCTGTAGGAAAGTCCGATGGTGATGAAAAATGAGTTCAGCCTTCCTCTGGAGAGAAATCCAGTAGAGAGAGAGAAAACAAGCAGGGTCCCCTGGTACTCCAGTCCTTTCGGAGCGGTGTCCTCGGACCAAACTGCTGTTCACTGCTGTTCCACCCGGAGAAACCTGCTGCCTCCTTTGTTTAAGTCAAGTATCCATAAAGTACCCATCAATTAGTTACCTAGCAAACCACCAGGAAAAAATTCCACAAACACAAAAGAAACAGATCCAACCCCCAACAACATCTGGCAGAACTTTTTAATTATGGTGTTTTAGGAAAATCAAGCAACACAAAAACATCATAAGAGGGAAGATGCTGAAATGGATGAGAATATGATTTAAAAGATGGGAACATAAGATAGACCATCATTGGATGGAAGAAAATAGGCAGTTCTTGCACAGGAAGGAGAACACAGGCAGAATTCCATATTATTCCATATATTCTTACATGTCCTGAAGAAGGGAGGTTATCAGCGAGGTGACAAGGCTTTGCTGGCTATAGGAGATTATGCAAGGCAGTTAGGATGAGGAAGACTGCATAGCCTACAGAAAAATTAACTGTAGAAAAAACAAGGTGCAAGTCAGTATAGATAATTGTAGACTGGTAGTATTTGGGGAAGAATAATCCTATCTTCATATCTTGGATAATTTCTAAGCTGACCCAAAGGTCTTCAGGAACAAGACCTTTGCATTATGATAGACAGTTCCATGAAAATATCACTTAGTAGTAGTAATTCAAGGGAAAAAAAAAAGTTAGGAATGATTAAGAAGTAAATAGAGAACAGACCAGAAAGGTTTGTTTTGTTCAAGTCTGTTCAAGTCCATATGCTCCTGTAAAAATCCAGGGTTCTGGTCCATTTATCTAGGACAGGATACTCCAGAACTGAAATCATTCGGAGATGACCAAGAGTGGTCAGAGGTATACTGTGACTGCCATTGCAACATGCAAGGAACCCATCCATTGAATATCCAAGAATCTTACTTGGAAAAACACATGACAGAGTGGGAAGGTAAGAAGGGGTTTGCAGAACTGAGAGGTCTGGAGAAAAGTAGAGTGGGATTGACTTTTTCCTGGCTCTTCTAATACAAGCATGAAGGATATTGGAAGAGAGTAAGATCTTCATTCAAAACAAACCAGAGGAACTAGTTCTTCAGTCAGCCTATGTGGACCTGTGGTGGTACTCTTCAAATGACTTTCTGGGTCAAGGAATTTGTAAAGAGGCAAGGAGAGACTGGAAAAAACTTTGGAAGAGATGCTGTAGAGTCCACTAACTAGATAAATTACATAATCTGACTTGAAAATGTTTGAAAGCTGGGAGGCAGTATGCTCTTACACTGTTCTGTTTTTCCTGAGTATCCACTCCCATGGCTACTGTGGGAGATGGAGCACTGTGCTAGATGGACTTGTGGTCTTAACCAGTAAGTTCATATATAACCTTCTCATTGTACACCAAATCCAGAATTAAATAAATGAAGTTATTAACAGCTTAAATGTATTTATGGCTTTCAAGCTCCCTAAGTAAATGTAATGTTATGAGAATTTAGGACCAGAAGGAACTTTAAGAACCTAATCCACCACTTTGTTCCATGGGAAAATCAATTACATTGGTGTCCTTAGTGACAAATTTGTCTTACCAGTTCCTAAATGATGGAGACTCAGTTCCTTTCAATGATGGAGACTCAATGGCCTCATAAGTAATCTACGTAAGTCTCACTATTCATACTATGAGAAAGATTTTTTCCCTGTCTAACTAGAATCGAATCAGCTGTTGTTTGCTGCAAACCCTTAGTTAGCTGCAAGCCTGAGCTAAGATTGGAGGCGTCCTAGACTTCTAAAGAATGTTGTGCGGTAATTTCCATGACTCTGGAAATAGCCTGAACACAGGCTTGGTTTTTAATGTAGCTAATAGTTTCTTGTTTTTTATTTTGGTTAACATGACCAAGCATGGTCAGGAATTATTTCTGTATCCTTTTACAGTTTTTCTTGTTATTCTAATGTCTTATTTCTTTAGCATTTTCTGGCTTTAGGTAAGCTTTCCCTGAGCAGTACTTTCTAAACACAGCATGTTTTGACTTAGCTGCAGCAAAACCTATTTGAAAGGTGTGTCTACAGAAAAAGCAGAACAAAAAGATTTCTTTTAAAATATTATTGAAAACCAGCATGTAGTATTTTTTTTTCTGTAAGGTCTAATTCTGGTTTTGCCTGTAATTCACTGAACTGTATGTATTTGTGTAGTGTTGCACTAAACAGTTTATTTAGTTGTTGTTTTGCACTGGGTGATTGGAAATTTAAACCGCACAATATGTTTGTTATTCCCCCTCCTTTATCACATGGTTTCTCCCCCACACATCCCTCTCCCCAAGACGGTGGTGGTGGTGGTGGTGGTGGTGGTGGTGGTGGTGGTGATGGTGATGGTGATGGTGATGGTGATGGTGATGGTGATGGTGATGGTGATGGTGGTCTCTCCCAGGTTATCTCCTCCCCTCACCTGTACCCATTGGCTGTAATCCCTTCCCACACCCCCCTCCCCCAAGTCTTAAAACCACCTGGGCCCCCTGAGCCTGCCCTCTTTTTTCCCTCTCTCCCTTCCACCCACCAGGCCACCACCTGGGCTGCCAGGTGGTGCCTCTGTGAGGAAATAAAGGGAAGGACAAAGAGCACCTCCAGTCTCTTACTTTGTCCTTGGAGTAGTGGAGCCTTAGGGGGTGTGGAGCTAGCCAGAAAGGACCCCCAAAAGGCCCAGTCACTACTTCATGTTTGAGATTAAATGTTTGAGCTTTCTTACATGATGCTACTCAGTTCAAGCAAACTCTACTTCTTGCAGATGATCATTAATTGCATTCCCCATTCTCCAGGTACCTGATTTGAGAACAGGGTTCTGCCTGGCAGAAATGCTAAGCACCTACAAATTCAACTGAAGTTGATGAGAGCTGCTCTTAAAAAAACATAGTGTGCTCTGAGTTGTGTAAGCCTTTATTAAAAACCAACTCAATTAGGGCATTTTAGCAAAACCTCTGAAGCTTAATTTCCTTATTCTCAGTCTCCACTCTCCAATGTAAGAGCATTGTCTTCTCACTTGCCATGAATTGTGGAAATCAGTTTGTTGGTACAAGTGAAACACTGGAACAGGAGTGGTAGCCATTTTTAGGAAATGAATGTCTATGAACAGGGTTTAAATTAATAAAAACCCATGAGGTGATATGAGGAACTAAAAGGAAAACAAGTGTTAAATATGCTCCTCACTGGTGAACATTATGATTCTTTATACGGAATGAAACAAACATCCTGTAAAACAGTGTGTAATGATGTACAGTGTGTAATGATGTATTTGAAGACTTCATCATGCTGTGGATTGTGCAAAGATTGCACGAGTGCTTTGATTTTGGTGGTTTTAAACTCATTGCAAGGCTACAACCTGTATTGAAACCTTTCAATACAGGTTTGCAAATGTATGTGATATAAAGGTTTATTTGTAGGTTGTAACATCTAGCAGTTTCAGTGAAACAACGCTGTTGTCAGTCAGCACATTGGTCCAGGGAGGAAAATATTGTATTTCTTTTTCTTAAGACGGAACTTACAAAAAATTACCGCTATGGAAAATTACCCTTTATTCCTAGTTCCCTGTAATTTAAGAATTTGTAAAAATGTTCCTATTTGAATGTTGGACTTGATTGATTATGCCAAGGATTGCAGAACAGTTTTCAGTTTCCCATATGGAGGAGGATGAATGATAGTTTTCCATAGCTTCAGTCTATCTTCTGGCTCAAAAAATTCAAAGTGATCATGTTCACACTGGAATTATTATAAATGGCTGATATCTATACAGGAATTGCCTTGGAGAAAAAAAAAAAAAATCCACTGACTGCTTCCTCATTACCAAAGCTGGGCATTTGATTTCAGTGATAGGGGATTTTTTGCTTGTTGCCCTGTGAATTCAGGCTATTAATTTGAAATGGGGCAGTCATTACTGAGAAGCAGTGGGCTACTCAGTTTAAGAATGACGAAAGAAATTTAAGTTCCTTAATGTATATTTCTAGAGAAAGCTTCAAGGATTCTCCAGAATCATCTCCCTGAGATTTTCCCTAGTGGTTTTTCTTCTCATTGTATCCTCTCCACTCCCCTGCCTCCCTCAGTTATTCTCTTGAGATCAGTGTGACAGATCAAAGGCTGAGATGGGGCCTATGCCTGAGTGATGACTCTCCTTTTCCCCTTCAAGCTCTCTGCTAGCTGTCTCCATGGGTATCTCCTGCAGCTGTTAGCATCAAAACTAGACCTTCAAATTAATAGAAGGACATAAGCGTAGCATATCAGAATTAATTATCTGAATTCTTCCTAAACTAAGATGTATGGTAATAACACTAATCTGACAGGATAGTGTGTGGACAACAATGCCCATTCATGGCATTTACTTTTCTCCTTTGTGTTCTTATTGTGGCACATCTGTAATCAGAACAGGAGAGAACAAGTCATCATTTTGCATTCCTTCCCCGTATTTTTCCAGGCCTCATTCAGCAGAGTACTTCTGTGTGTGCATCTCAGTCCATTTGCCTGTCCTGTTATAATAACTGCTGAACTGGGGCTTTCAGTGTTGGTCACAACTGGAAAGATTTTGTAAAAATTTTGATTTGGATTCCCCATGTTCTACAGCTTGACATGTACAAGCTGGAAAATGTGTTTTGAGGGTGTTTTGGTTTTGTTTGTATTTACACAGAGTGATCACTCCATTTCCTGCAGTGTCTCTTAATCTCTGCCTTTTGCAATTTGAACTTGCTTTCTGATTTTCTTTGTTGCTTCCCCTTCCTCCCTTTATTGTTTTGTTCTCATGTTCCTCTAAAGCTTTGATGACCTTTTCCTTAACTATTTAGAGCAACTTTTTTTTTGCTCCAGACTCAGTTCATCCCTTGAAAAATCCCTACAGTTCTGGATGTTTTAACAGCCGTAGCTTGTGTCCACCCTGTCATGAGAATTTTTGCCATGCTGTAGTTGGATTTCACAGACACATTCATTCATGGAGGTTGTGGGGTTTTTAGTTTTCAGTGAACCCTCAATATACAGCTTTGCTTTAACTATTCTCCAAATGACATTATTATTATCCTTTTTTTGGCCATGGATGTATTAGGCAACATGCACTTCAGTAGCTTGTGGTAGTAATGGAAGCACATTTGATTTGCTGTTAAGTAGCACTGTGTCCAAGAGAACCTTCAGCAGAAATCCTCTGAAACCCTTTTCAATGTGTAAGAAAGCTGCTCCTTGCAGACCCAAGAAGCTCAAAGTTATTCAGTGAACACATTGTGTGGATGCCTTCATGTTTGCCTTCCAGCAGATGCCTATTTCACCACGCCATCCACTGATTGAGACATAAACCATTTAATTATAGTAGGAGTTTTCAGAAAAGTTTCTGCCCAGGTGGCCAGTCTGAAGGTTAATCTCTTGCCCAAGATGGTTTGAAACTTGCTGTCACAGTGACTGGAGTTTCCAACCTGACTGGCAGTGCCAGGAGCTACAGTGTGGTTTTTAATAGAGTGGGATTCCCATTTGTCCTCCCAGAGGTATTTTTCATGTTGCCCATTGACTGAATAACCATCTAGCTCAGCTAGATGACCAAAGGAAAGTGGTATGTTGCTCTGCAAGGGCATATTTTATGTATTTTTAAGGAGCCCCTCCCACTAATATGACTAGCTAGATTATCTGTAAGGCTATGCTTGTTCTGAAACCACTATTGATTAAATGCTGAGATTAATTTTTTTTTTTTTTAGAAGCTGTCATTGGAACATGCTTAGACTGCACTTGCTGTCAGCTTAACAGTCATGTTTCTGTGTCTTCCTCTAAATTCCTCTCCCAGCTGGGCTCTTTCATATCTTAGCATTAAAATAGTTTCTTCCTAATTAGATAGATCTCTGTCACGATAATCATCTTAAGAACGTATGCTGTATTTTCATACTGCGTATCTTTTCACAGATCAGGCCTGTGTTTTATAATTTTTCAAAATCGTACCTCACTGAATAGATCTCTCACCAAGCAATCATCTCCTGTAACTGGTAATTAGTGTCCTGTCAGCTGATATCAGTAGGCATTACTGTTCATCTGCTGCCATCAGCAAGTTCATCTCAGATCATTTAGAATTCTGATAGATTTGATTATTTTCAAATTCCAGTTGTGAAAATGGTATTCCAAAGCTGATGTACAAACAGGAAAAAAAAGGTTATAAAGGAAATTAACACATTTGTGCGTGCAAAGTGAATTTCTACAGAAGAGGTGTTTGTTTCTAAGTCCATGGTCATAAAAGTAAGAGCACACAATCATGAGTGAGTCTGTGATTTTGTCTGACTACAGAACAGCGTTGTTTGGTCAAGGTTCTGAAGAACATCTGCTTTAATGACAATAATCAGTAGATAAAGCAAAACTGAGATCCCTCTATTTCTTGCATTACTCAGGCTATAATACAAGGAATTTGTTTCCTGTTTTTATTTCTTCAGACTCAAAGGCTTAGCAGAAGTGTTGTCCTCAAAAATTGGATTTAAATAGTTCACTAAATAGCTCATTTTACTTTAGCTTTTTAGAAGCTGGTAATTGTTTATGTAAGTGTCCTTAAAATAAATGATGCAAAAATGAACTGTGAAATCTTATCTCTATTATGCTATTTTACAATTGCCACTCAATACTTGGCTTTAAAAGAAAAACCTTCCCTCAGAAGAAAATTTTTAGTTAGCTCTTAGGTGCTGGATGACAGCTGTAAAATAACAGAGGATAACTGTCATTTTTTTATTAAATGAAAATTCTTATTCTGTTGATTGTGTTTAGATATAGGAAGGAGTGCCTTATTTAATAAAATATTATACTGTAGAATAATGCAAGAATCACCACTGTGCTGTTAAAATTAGTAGGGAAATAGATATATATTTGCTCCGCTTTGCTTTAACTTCAGCCAATAAAAAAATACCTTTTAGTCAGAATCAAATGGGTTTTGAATGTATTCAGATGGAGGAGTTTTGTTGGGAGAATTTTGTGTTTTGTTTCTTTCTTCCTTTCTTTGGTTGGTTGGGATTTTATTTCCACAAAAGGGGTGATTTATTTGTTTGCAAAACTTCTAACACTAAGCACTGGTTACTCCAAAACTTCTTTTACTAAAATCATCTACCCTTGGGCTGTGCAACCTGACAGAACCAAGGTACGTAGGTGAGAGATAAAAAATTCCGACATTTTTAATAGGCTGAAATTAAATTCTATAGCAATACAATTTACACTGAAAAATTTCCACGCTGACAACTGCCAAAGTAATATACTGGAAGTTAAGGTGTGTTTGTGTGACTTCATAGAGATTGAAAAATGCTATTAATTGCAGTCGTAGGAAAAGAAGACAACCTCTGTAAAATGCACTGAAAAAGCAGTCTGTAAGAAGACCACTGCTTTTACATGTATTTCTGACCCTGTGGGTGCAATAAACGCTTCTTTTTTTGCACTGGAGTGCTGCCCAGCGCTCTGCGGAGCCAGGCTGCAGCACACGAGCTGCGGGCTGCAGGGGGCACTGCCGAGGAATCCAAAAAGTACTCCCTCTAACTTAAACGTGTTTCACAGCCCTCTCCCTCCCGGGCCTGATTACATTCCATTTCAATTTTTTAAAAAATACTACTACTACTACTTCTACTTCTACTAGTACTGCTACTCTTATTCTTATTCCTGAAATTCCTTCCCCTCCCCCCTTCTTTTTTCCTCGTCTTTCTATTCTTATATTGAATTGTAACTATTCAATAGTTACTGGAGAAATTACAACACATCCCCCGTCTCCAAATTAAGACAGGCACAAATCTCTATAATTGACTCAGGTCTGCAGTTTCCCCGCGTTCTTACGCTGCTTCTGAGCAGAGCTGTAATTTCCCCGTGCTTGTTCTGTGTAATGTAGTTAGTAATCGATGATCATGAAGAACTTTAAGTATCTTCACTGTGGTTCTCAAACTGATACTACAGAAAAGTTTTTTTTCTGAGGGGAAGATGTGTTTGTTAATCCCAACGTAGGGAAGGTACCAAATGCTATTTTTATGTGTCCACTATTACGTTCCATCTCAACATGGTCATGAATTGTGGCAATAGGCATGAAATCAACCCGAAATTTCATACTGCTGAGCACTTAAATAAGACAAAGACTGCTCTTTGCCACTGTATCTTAGAAATAGTATCCTATGCTAATCTGTAATGGCAAAAATGAAGATGGTTTAAATCAGATTACATTACTAATGCATGAATTCCCAATTTTCGTTGTATCAGCTGCATGTTAGAGACCACGGGTGTCTCTCTGAGATAATTCCGTTCTATACAGATGTATTAAAAAATTGGAAGTGCATTTCTCATCGAGCTAGATAGAAAATAACACTCAGTGACAATTGTGGGCGCAATAGCTTTGTCTGCAAAATGGTTTAAAACTAGATTCCCGGGATGTTATTCTTGATCCATTAATCACCCGCGCTCTATATGGAGGCATCCACCGTTCCCTCGGACAAATGCCGCTGCCCAACGTGTCATGTTCTTTCTGTTGTTTAAAATAGAAAGTTCAGCCCCGTGCAGGGGAGGCGCAGGGCTCGGCGCTCCGCTCCCATTCATTATGCAACAGTTGACACAGAAGGGAAAGGCGGCACACGCCGCTCGGGCGCGGGCCGCGGCCGCC
>WBNO01013947.1:17149-92724 GCA_013400575.1 Peucedramus taeniatus
GGGCCCCGCTCGCTGCCGCCCGCCCCACGCTGCCGCCGGCGGCGGGCGTGAGCGCTACGGGGGAAGCGCCATGTCCGCTCCTGCTGGGCAACGTCCGTGCCGGGTTTTGCACCTTGTCCCCGGGTCTGCCTCACGGCCCAGAGGAGCCGCCGCCGCCGCCGCCGCCGCTGCGGTGTTTACTGAGCGCTCCTGTCCTGATATCACTCCGCTGGCATGGAGGAGGAGGAGGTGGAGGAGGAGAGCATTTGATCATTATGATGGTGGCAGGAGGAGCAGCAGCCAGCACGACAGAGCAAAGCGCTAGGCTGTATCAGCTCAGCGTTTGGCAGAGACTTCAGAGCGCTACTTTTTTTTTTCTTTTTTTTTTTTTTTTTTTCCTCTCCAGCTCGGTCCGGATTGTTCATGTGTTTACTTCCCCCAGCCCGAGGATTTGCTATTTAGGTTCCTGTTGAAATGCAACTGAGCAGCCAAAGTACTTTGCGAACACGGTGCGGCATAAACACCAAAACTTTTTTCTAGAAGGAAAATACAATAAGCAAGCGGCTTTGCCTGTCTTTTGATGCCGTGGAGTGCGAGTGAGTGTGCCGTGTGTAAGCAGCGTGTGCCTGTGCTTGGATGTGTGTGTGCGAACGTGCGTGTGAACGGGTGTGTATGTGTGTGCATGTGGAGGGGCGCGTGTATCTCCTTATCCATGGGGAGAGAAGGCTTTTGGCAAAATCCGGAAATCTCATGGAATCTGTCTTGAAATAATGGATTATAAAAAAGAAAGAGGAGGAAAGGAACTGGTCTGATATCTCCCAGAGTTTGCTAAGCCGAACTGCTGCTGCTCAGTTTGTTGTGCTTTTGTGTGTGTGTGTGTGTGTGTGTGTGTGTGTTTGTTGGTTGGTTGTGTTGCAGGCGATAACCTTTTAGCACCTTCTCTATCCCCCCCCTCCCCCTTCCCTCTCTCTTTTTAATGTTTTGGAGCTTCTCGAGAGGGATTGGCTGGGGGAAAAGAGAAACATTTGCTTGGGATCGCTGTTTGCCTGATACATGATGGTGCCCCTTCCCCCCCCCATCCCCGGTTCTCTAAAAAGTATCCCATCAGGACCCCAGAGGAGACTGTACGTGTGAAGTGTAGGATAAAAAGTTCTTCCAAAATAGTGTGCACGGGGACGAGGATGGGGGATTTTGCAGCCCCCGCTGCCGCCGCGAATGGCAGCAGTATTTGCATCAACAATAACCTGAAGAGCAGCCTCAGCGGGGCCGGTATCGGGGTTAACAGCACTCCCCATGGCCCTCCTGCCGCCGCTCCCGGTAACAATAACGCTAGTAGTGGCGGCATTCCCAAGCACAGCACGGTGGTGGAGCGGCTGAGGCAGCGCATCGAGGGCTGCCGGCGGCACCATGTCAACTGCGAGAGCAGGTACCAGCAAGCCCAGGCGGAGCAGCTGGAGCTGGAGCGCAGGGACACGGTGAGCCTCTACCAGCGGACCCTGGAGCAGAGGGCCAAGAAAACGGGCACCAGCGGCAGCAGCAAGCAACAGCACCAGAGCAAACAGCAGCAAGATGCTGAGCCCGCCACGGCGGAGCAGAGGAACCACACGCTGATCATGGTAAGGGGATGCGGGCCGGGGGGCGCAGGGTTGGCCGTCCACTTCGCGTCGCTCGCTGGGATGAGCTGGAGGTCGGCCCGGTGGCTTGTCAAGGGGCAGCGGGGCTCGACTCAACTTTGGCAGGGTGTCTGGCGGGACGCTTCGCAACTTCTCACGGGCTGGGGTAGAGGGAGCGGACAATTTTTTTTTCCCCGTCCCCTTCGGAGGAGTAGAACTGCTCTGGGGTAAGAGGGAAGAAGCGGTGCCAGGCGTGCGCCGCGGCTGCCGAGAGCCGGGGGAGGGTTTTGTGTGTGTGCGTGCGTGCGTGTTTCGCCACGGCTTCTCCGTGCGGGGGGCTGGCCGCCTTTAAATCCCGCCGCGGAGGAAGGTGGAAGGTGACTCCGCAGGCTGGGCTGGCGGCTGGAGGAAAAATTGGGCAGGTTTCTCTGTTGGGCTGCCCCGGCGTGCAGCAGCCCGGCTCCCCACGCGAGCTGAATCGCTTCCCAAAGTTTTCTTGGGATTTAAGGAGCTTAGCGAGGAGAGGAGGGGGGGAAGGGGGCGGGGGCTGAGCCGGTAGAAGCGTAGCGGCAAGTAGAATGCGGAGTTTCCCACTCCCAGGCTGCACCGATGATGAATAATAAGAGGTGTGGGGGGAGCCGGGCCCTGCGCTCCGGCAGAGCCTTATTTATAGCCGGTCGCGGCCGCCAGTGGTTCTGGTGGGGGGCTGGTGGTGTTCGTCCCGGCCGACGGGGGCAGACGGGCGGCTCTGCCGCGGGGGACACGCGTGTGTGTCCTGACGTGTCCCCGCGCCGGGGCGGGGGTGCCCGGAGCTCGGGGGCGGGCACGGGGCAGCTGAGTCCTCGCCGTCTGCCGGGCGCACAATGGGCGGTGGAGAGCGGCGGGGAGGAGGGGAGGTGCGATGGCAGCGTGTGGTTTACAAGCTTCGCACGTCCCTCCCTCTCGCCTTCCTTCGCTGCGCGGGCGTGCGGGAGGGTCCAGCAGGGCGGCTGCTACCGCCGGCCTCCGGGGGAGGTCTCTGTGACAAAGCGGCGGGGTGGCGGTCCTCCCTCTCCCCCCGCCCCCCCGTGCACGAGAGGAGGGAGCCTTGTGTTTCTCCGGGGCTGCGCCGAGCTTGCCCGGCCCCGGCCGCAAGTGCCGGTTCGGTGCCGGGCAGCTCTTCCCGGAGGGACGCCGCGCAGCCCGGGGGCAGCACCCTTCCAGCTGCCGTGCTGGGCGCTTGGCCTGCCCCCAGCCTGCCTCGCTTCCTCAGGGTGGGGTGGCTGGAGGTGGGGATCGCTTCGCCAGCGGCAAACAAAAGCTCAGCGCCGAGTGCTGCCCCCGCCTCTTGGCCTCGGAAGCGCAACTCCGGCGGGGCTGCGGAGGGAGCGGTGCCGGGCGGAGCGCGGGCAGGGGCCGTGCAGAGCGGCGGGGGCGGCGGGACCTGTGCGTGTGCGCTTCGCAAACAGGAAGTAGAACCAACCTCACTGACATCTTGCTGCTCTCCAGCCAGGCATCATAACCATGTTTCTCTTCCTTCTGGCGCTTTTCCTCAGGACCGAGGGTTTTAAATACACGCTGCACCACAGTACTTTGCCTCGGCTTACACCTACTCTCGGGACAGCAGCAGAGTCACTCCCTAAACCTCATGAGCAAGGACTATCTTTTCGTCAGCCTAACTCCTCAAATCCCTTTTCACACCTCGTGTCTTTTCCACAGGATACAGGAAAGGGGCTGGGGGCTTGGGAGGCGTTCTCAGAATGACTCCTCTCCGGGACAGCGTTATGGTGCGCTGTGCCCCCATCCCGCTCCAGAGCAGCTTGGGTGATTTTGGGCCTAGGCTAGCGGTGGGTTGTCCTTTCCTGTTAATCCCAAGCCCCGGTGCTGAAGCATTAAAGCCAGGATTTTTAGATAAGCAAGTAATTGGTCTTCCCGTGAAGATGTGGGGCAGAAAGCCAAAGCTATAATGTGAAAGTTGTAGAAACTAAAAATAAAAGCAGGAAGTGCAGTGTCAGATCTCAGTGTTACTCGATTCTTTCTGGTTGGGACATTTGAAGAGCTAAGAGTAGCCTAATTAAGAGGTGATTTGCTGTGAAATTCGTCGTAATTCCTGTGCTATGATTTTCATATTATTTAAATATACTCAATGTGCCCTATACTTTTAATCTTAAAAATATAAATTCTACTGCCTTATTACAAAAAATACCATTTTCGTTTTTTAAAAGATGTTTTTAAAAGATGTTGCCAAAAAATCTAGACACATCATCTGCTTTTTTTCACTTGTAATGTGTTAATTATGATTTTTGACTAATGTCTAAGAACATTGGGGAACATCCATGGGAACGTGAAAGCAGTACTTAAAACCCAAGAAATTACTCTTTTTAAAGCAGTTGAAAAGTATTTTCGCTGAGACATTTATGGTTTTTGCAGTAAAACCAAATGCAAGCTCCAAAACTTCCTAATTTCTAGCAATCCTAACAACGTGATAAGTTTAACTGTTTATGTGCATCATAATTTTTGTTTAGCAAAACAATTCACCTTTTTTTGAGGAAAAAGTTAAGTACATTTAGGGTTTTTCTCCCTTTCTTTATTCTCTGGTAAACTCCAGTTGAGAGTTTTACAGTGGAACAGTCTGCTGAGAATCTGCTACTGCTTTACTCTTTTTTTTTTACACAAAAATCATTATTGGATTTTTCACTCATATTTAAACTGCATGATTTGGAAAAGAAGCTATTTGGATTAAATGACAACAAACACAATGAGGACAGCAAGAAATGCTTTTTCTAATTATTTTTTTAATAAAAAAAAAATAAAGGAAAATATAATATGTGTGTGTGTGTGCGCGTGTGTCTCCTCCAAACTGAGAGATGCTGAGAAGGGAGGGGAGATGTACTTAATCGAGGCAGCAAATCACCCAACAAACCCTCCCAGAAGCTGGTACTGACACATGCTGAGTGCCCTTCAGCAAGCTGGGTGAAAAAACCAAAAACATCTTTAGAAGACAATTATTTAAAGATATGCACTCTGGTTTTCTTCACGGGATGGAGTACAAGCAATGCAGTTTGTACAGTGATTCTTGTTACCCCCCACACAATTTGCACCCTCCCTCCCAGAGTTCATTGAAGGCACTGTGCAGTTTTCACTGTTTAGGATTCTGTGTCAACTGACAAGAGGTTATCAGTGGAAGCCTTTTGTCAAAATGGGGTCTGGAAGAATAGGCTTGGCTGTATTTCATGAGCTGCTGATCTACCCTGAATTTGTGTCTTGTTATAGAGAAAGTTTTCACTTGCTGAATTTTGAAATACCTGGATTTATAACTACTTCAACCTCTTCCTTTGAGGACAACAGTGGGTTACAGAACTAGTTTGCTCATACACAGGCATAGATTGGGGTGTGCACAGAAATTAAAATAGTTTATAAATGTCTTTCCCCCTTCCCTAGTTCAACCTGGCAAAAACCAAAGTTATTTTCTGTGATTTTGAGTTGGATTATTAAAATGCTGTATCAGCCTGGCTTTCAGAGGAAGTAATGGGAAAATCTGCAATTCATCCAAAACTCTGCTGCTCATCTTTGGATCGGTTCCAGAAAATATCAACACATGATGTCAATTCTTTGGTTCTTTGTGAGCTAAGCTGCTTTCTTGTTTCCTTGTTTCAGTGCAAGAGTCTTCTTGGCTCTGCATCCATGTTATTGTGTGGGGTTCAGAGGTTGTAGGTGTATGTATACACATACATTATATATAGAATAAATAATATATATTTTGTATATAATAGCCAAATACAGAATCATAACTGCAAATTATATCACCTCTTTTTCTTATCTCTGTGACTGTTGTTCCTACCATGCATTTTTTGTCCAGTGACGTGTAATTATCACACTGGTCTTCTAATACACATTTATTTGCATCTGAGCTTGCTTGTAAACTAGAAAGAGGCTGGAGTTATTTTTTCCTTTTTTAAGGCTCTTCAAGACTTCTTTTTTAAATTTAGCATTGTTGTGGGTTTGATAGCCACTGTCTTACTAGCTTTTACTAACCCTAAACCCAGTTCTTAGGAAATTGTGTTTTAAACACCTAAACCGAAAATGTATTTAGATCAGAGAAACTAGTGACAGAAGTCAAATAACCTCTTAGATCACCTTTTCTGTTCCCCTGCTGAAGTATACTATGCCAATTCAGAATTAGTTAAAGTCAGAGAAAACATGGCTGGAAATATACAATATTTTCCATCCCGCTCTTTACCCATTCTGGGCTGTCTCACTGCCTTCCAGAAGTTAATGATCACATCGCACTTCTACCTGAGGGAAGGAAAATGGGCAGGCCACTCCTTTCAGCTTTCTCTGTGTAGGGACAGAATGACACGTCCAGAATTATAGAAACGTGGTTATATGTCTTCCTTTTTGGTAGATATTCTACCACAGAAAATAGTTCTTTCCTCCACCTGACTCTCTTCTTTTTATTGAAAAAGGTATCCAGAGTGAAAAGTGGAACATCTTCATTTGTGTTAGTGATTAATGGATAATGCCAGTACTGGAACTAAGTGCCACAGAATGTTGTCAGGCTTGTGAGGAGTTAGTTAAAGCTTACACCTGCTGTATTTAATATGTACTTGTGCATATGTTCACAAACCTGAGCACATTTCTTTTGCTCTTTCTTGTGTAATATTGCTATTCAACTTACTTTATATGTGCTTAGGAGTTCATCACTCACAGTATAGGAAAAGTCTCTTTCTGTGGCATTGCAAAGATGAAAAAAGAGAATTTTTTAGATTTTATTTTCCACAAGAGGTCAAATGCTAGTAGCCCTTACTCATGCCTGATGACTAAGTAGGATTAAGCATCTCTTCAGTTAATAAGCTGTGTCTGATCTTGCTCACACAGGGGTAAAGTCAATGGTAAATACACAAGAGGGATGATACCAGTATTAAATCCCAGGCCAGCAATGCTCCTTCTCTTTCGTAAGCATCATAGAAGGAGTCATTGTGTAACCTTTTTTATTTTCCTTTTCTTATAAGGGTGGATCTCTGTGTCTTTCTTACTCCACAGGCCTCTCCCATTTGTTTTCTCCTTTTCATACCAACTTGCGCTTGATGCGCCTGTGTGATTACTGTCCTTTAGGACAAGGAGTTTTTGTGCTGACCTCCTTTTGCAGATAGTCAGCACAATAGGTTTCAGTTTAGCAAACTGAAAGGAATGAAGAGACTCTTCACTTCAAGCACTACTAGCCTCTCATGACCTTTAATGCTCTGATGGAAAGTGTGGCCCTTTCAAAGACAGCGGCTTGGGTTATTACAAGCCGTAGCTCGAGCAGGGCAAGTTGTATTTCGACATAGGCTATCCAGTCGTAGTGAAATCTCAGCTTCAAGTTGACCCAGCAGAAAGTGTTGAAAGTCTAGCAGTGAAATTCTAGGCATTGTTAAGTTCGGGAAGAACAGCTTTGTCTGGAACACATCAAAAACTCCTTCTGCTAACGCAGCGCCAAAAATATTAACGTGATTGTGTTAGGACAATTGGTTGCATTTAGATTAACCTCAATTTACAGTAACTTGACCTAAAGCTTAAGGCTTCACAAATGGCTTCAGCTGGTGTAACCTGAGCTGCCTCCGCTGAGGAAGTCTCCTCTTTCCTGCTCCTGCCGGGGGCTGCCTTTGCTGCCTTTGCTGCCTTTGGTTTAGGCGGCTCTTGCTTGCGCAGCCCCGTGGCCAGCGGGTTCACTGATCGGGTAGGCAGGGCAGACACACTTCTTCCTTTTATTCCGGGTTAGTTTTTTGCTGGATCAGATCCATCACGTTTGAGTGTCCCTCCCGTGGGTAGCACAGTCTTACAATATCTTAATCCTCTTGTGAAACTCAACCCTTATCCCAGGATAAACATCTGGGACCTCGTAGTTCAAACATGCTTATCTGGTAGCATTCATTGAACCTCAGCTGAGTTACACCTGGTGTCAGCACACATTTCTGTTCCTGGGCACAGACACTGAAACGGGAGCGGCTGCAGGAGTCAGGGTTTATTTTTATTTAAACACTTGCATGTATAAGACATTTGGTTGCATATTACTCCAATATGTATAATTCATGTGAGAGATGTGCTTGAATTAGCAGAGGTTTAAGATCAGGCCTGACAGCCAGTAACTGCAGACTGGAATCCTTCAAGTGTGCTGTTTTGTGAATTGAAATTTGTGAGGTACAATCTCTGACTGGAGTTACGAACCTGTAATCAGTTTTGCAGTCTGGGATCTCACAGGCTGTTCAGATAAGCACCATGCTTGTACATTCAGTGGGAATTTGGGAGCCTTAACAATTTGAAATATATATTTTCCTACTTTGTCTAAGCTGGTGAATCACAGTCATGTAACTTTGATTGCTCTTTTGCTTCCCTCTTACTTATTTTAGTTTCCTGATGTTTGTAGCTCAAAAGTCCTACAAACTGGTCCTGTTTGCTTTCTGGATACTTGAAACAGTTTCATAGGGCTTAAGAGAAAATGTCTTTTTAAATTTGCAGTAGTTAATAAGATTGCAGCTGCTGAAATTCTGTGCTTACAGGAAAAGCTGCCTTCTTTCAAGACTTCCCTCTTTCAGACTGATTTTGTTTGCCTCCACACACCATTAAAATTGGTGAGGAGAGAGGAATAATTCAGTCTTCAGTTGACCTGAGAGAAGTGTGTCCACCCATAGGAACTTTGCATTTTCTAGAAGTTTGTGAAATGCTGAAGCTAATGTGACAGTGCTGCTGGTAGCGCAGATGATCTATTGCTGTTTGCTCGCTGTCAGTTCTTCACAACCACAGCACACAGGGAGTAGGAAAGAGGTTTGAATTTATGACTTTCAGAATAACTAATGGAATAAGTAGGAAGATCAACAGGTCAAGGATTTTTTCCCCCTTTTTTTAAATCACTTTCTGTAAGGTTTTCATATAGGGCTCTGTAGTGTCCTATGAGTTCTCAGCTCCCATCAACTGAAGCTTGATGGAGTTGTGCTTTCACTGATAGAAGGTGGGGCTGTGCCTCTTCCCCCCTCCTGTCTTCACTTTTCTGTCTCCTCCCTGCATTACTTTTACTACGTGCCACACAGTAACACTTCAGGTTTAATGGAACAAATCAACTTCATTTTCCTCTGCTCTTCAGATTCAGAGGAACAATTGTTCAGTGCTGCAGTGAAGGTGTAGTTTTTTGGCATCATCTTTATGATGCTTGTGAACATCTCGGGCCAATTCAGAAAGTCCTTGGATATTGTGTACCTTGGAAAAGAGCAGAGAATTGGTTTTTAACCTTACTCTGACCCTGGGCAGCATCACAACCAAGAAGCCAATATGCCTATGTATGTGTGTTTGTATAAACCAGTACCTGTACTTACACACTGGTTTTTAAGTGTACTCCAAGGCAAAGTGAAAAGATTTATGATCAGTTTTGATGGTGAAAGGGGATGTAATAGACCAACAAGTTTAAGAATCACTGATACATACCCATTTTCTATATTTTCATCCTCTTTCTCTTTCCTTTAGCTCATATCTAATCTTCTGTGATGTTTTGGCACTTCTGCATTGTGTTTCATCTAAAGGAGGAAGGGAGGTGGCTATGGCAAATGAGGTTGTAGAAGAGTTCTGGGAAGAATAGGAGTTTTTTAATCATTTAAGATAATTCCTTACATTAAGGAGCATAGATCAGCACTTTGCCAAAAAAAGAAAAAAAAAAGAAATGGTTGCATTCTCTCCCCCTTCTGCTTATGCAGAATATTGTATTTCAGACTCTCTAGCATCTGCAGAAATTACTTTCAGTCTGACTGCCTTACCTCACACTAGTTGCCTTTGGGCTGCTAAATGGATTGTTCCATTCCAGTTGTGATCTGTGCTGCTGTTCCTTTTTGTCTTCAGAGCTGGTGGCTGTTGTTCTGATTTCTCTGGATTGCATTCCAGTGCATAACTGAGGCAGCAGAGGGAAAATTGCTATTGACTGTAAATAACCAATTTTTAACAATGTTTTTGGCAAGCAGTGTTGCTATTCATTATACATATTTTTAGTTGTCATCAAAGCAGGTAAAGTGCCTTTGAAGGCTTTAGTGGACTCATGCAGAAGACTAGATTTCTGTAACTGAATGGGGATCACATTGTTTGAAACTGGCTGAAGTGTTCTGGTATGTAATCCCTGGCTGAATATGAAGCAGTGATTTAAAATAATCTGTAGGTCCTTCTGTTACTGCTTGTTTCTGGGCTGAGCTTGCAGTCTTTGCCTTCCAGTAAAAGTGGAGATATGATGCTGAGGTTGCAGTGCTGTCTTTATTTTGTTTTCCCCTAATTTATGCCAGGTAATTTCTATACTGAAGGCTTTAAAGGCCGGGTTGCTGCAATTTTGAAAATTTACCTGAGAGAATTTGACTTTACATTTTTTTACCCCATAGGATTTTGCTGGAACTTATTTTTTCTAATCTATTTTAATATGTATTCTACATCATGTAAAACAACAAAAAAAAAATCCCACCTATTTTCTCTCCTCCATTTCGTTTACAACAACACAAAACCATTTTATGGTCACAGTAAGGTTTACTGCCCTTCTCAATAACACTTTTGCTGTGGAAAATGTCAGCAGTGGGTAGGGGGGATGAAGAATTGTGAATGTAGAACTGAAAAAACAAAATTAATTTTGACTATTTTTGAAAATTTCACCTGCCATTGTGACAAAGTGTCCATTTACTTACAGCCAGACAGGGGTTCTGGGAAGTTAGGCGTGGACTTCTTTTCCACTTAATGGTGTCTTTACATGGTATTGCCTTAGGGGTTAATTAGATGAAGCAGCTGAAACAAATTAATGTTTTGCTGACATAAAACAGGGTAGTCTCAGGGCTGCAGCCCTACACCTATACAGTCTGCCCGTGGTACCAGTGTAGGAGGAAAATTAGCTGTCGAGGAGGAAAACAGTTGGGGGTTTCTTAGGTGTAAGGTGAAGGTGCACGGTGCTGTACTGGGGAAGACAGACTAGAGGAAAGGGGAGGCAGAAGGTCCCATGTAGTTTGCTTAAAACTTCAGTAATCAAGTTGATCAACAGTTCAAAATATCTTCTGTAATTTTGAGTCTGCTGTCCTTTACAGCTCTGCAAAGACAGCAGTTTTGCTCCCAGGATTCATGCTTGGAGATACAGCTATGCATTTCCATGGACAAACCACTTCTAGATATTAGGAAAAACTTCTTTGCTGAAAGGGTGTTCAGGCATTGGATCACGTTGCCCAGGGAAGTGTTGGAGTCGACATCCCTTGAGATATTTAAGAAATGTAGATGTGGCACTTAAGGACCTGGTTTAGTGATGGGCTTGGTCGTGCCGGCTTAATGGTTGGACTCGATGATCTTAAGGATCCTTTCCAAGCTGCCAGTTGAAAGCCTGGAGTTGTGGTGCATTGCTGGAGTTAATGGAGTTAATTTGGGAGTGAAATACAGTTTATGGACCCTCAGGCAGAACATTATTGGAAGTGTCTTCAGGAATACTGCTCTAGTTACCCTTACGGGCGAGGTGATGATCCAAAGTGTAAAGGACAATGAAGAGTATCTTTTCAACCCAATCTAGTCCAAAGATCAGCTGGCCACAGCATAGACTTGTATCAGGTAGGTGAAAACTGTCCTTCATGTGAGGAAAGAAAAAAAAGGGGGGGGGTGCTTGTGTTCTTTTTTTTGCTAATTTCCTTCTGAAAATTGGTAAACTTGGTCTCTTGATAAAAGAAGGAAAAAACATAGTTTAGCTTGATCTTTGCAGTATGAGGATTGCATTTTTTTGGCTGCTCAATCTGTTGTGGTCATTTTAATTCCATGTAGAACCATAACCAGGTTAAGTAATTATGAAAGACCCACATAAAAAGTTATCACCATTGTGATGTCTCGACTTGCATATGGAACTTGAGGTAACAGTGAAGCAAGGGGCTGTGTCCAAGACAGACACTCACATGTAGTTTTATTTTCCTTCTATCTGAATCCAAGTCTGGGCAATATGATAATAATTGTATAAGTTAGTGATTAAAAAGTTCAGTGGGGTTTTTTGTTTATTTTTTTGACCTGCTTTCTCAGATGTTTTATTTCAGAATTAGCTCATTTGCTAGAATCCAAGCTGTTAGCACGATAGGCAGATAAGAGTTAGTCTGTGCTAACAATATTGGCATTTCTAGTGCAGTGTGTTCCCTGTGTTAAGTTTCACTAGTGGTTACTAGTGGAGAAGACATTGTTTCTAGTTTGAAAATCTTTTACTTCCCAGATCTGTGACTTATCTCTTGTGTGTTGTGAATGAATGGTGAAGATATGTCATAAAGTCAAGTAAAGGTTTCATGGGAGCAGGTTTGGACCAGCTAACTTGTCCCTAAATTTAATGGCAAGAGCAAATTGTTCTGTTTGTCTCAAACAACAGTAGAATACGTAACAAATTTTGTCCAAAGTACTCCACCTTTTTTTTTTCTACTTTTACAATATGACTTTTCTTTTTTTTTTTTTAGAAGATTTTCTAAGCTCTTCATCTATAAACTTAGACATTTGTAAATTTAGAAAGATAACTGAGGCCAGTAAATGAAAAACAATGATTGAGTCATATCACCAGGCTCTGTGAGAAATGTAGCACAGACTCATAAAATATTTCATAATTTTCAGAGATGCTTTTTGTTTACAAATACGCAGTTCTCACATGACTCAAGACAGTATTTAAACTGAGGATGAAATGTCTTTCCTATTGTAAAGGGAAGAAACTAAATGCCTACAGATGTATAAAACTTCTGTTAATGTGATATCAGGCATAATTTTTAAAATAGATATCAATATTTTTTCAATTTTATAATACACATATTTTGAAAGAGTTAATTTTATAGGATATATTTCTTGCCTTTTGACCTTGGTTTGATTGGTTAGGGGTTTTATGAGGTGGGTTTTTTCTTCTATACTTTGATGTTTTTTGGCTGGCTGGTTTTGTGGTTTGGAAGGAGAAGCAAGAGGGTAGTCCTTCAGAAAGGCAGACATCTGAGGAAGCAGATGGGAGGACAGGAAAAAAGTGTGGGACAGAAGATGGATGGAGCCCAGACTGGGGTAGACAGAGTGGAGCTAAGCATTAATGGAAGGACAGAAATATATAGGAGGGTGCTGGATTTGTTGAACTAGTCTGAAGAGCAGAACTTTGCCCCTGCCCATGTACTTGGACTTCACAAAGTCAGTGAGAGCACAGGGAATTGTAAGGAGCCCAGCTTTTGCCACCTCGAGTAGCCAGAGTTTGGTGTTGGGGCACTTAACAGGGCCATACTCATGGTCAGCTGTAAATACCAGGTGAATTGTTGCTTTGGATTTCTTGTTTTTCCAGGTCTTATGTCCATCAGAACATTACAGTGTGTTATGCTAGCTGATTTTCTGCACTGCCGTTAACATCCAAGTGTGATGACCTTTGTTTTGTTGAGATTTCAGGAATTCTAAACACTTTCCAATGACGTGGCTAATGAATATGTATGGCAATCTTTCAGCAAATGTAAGCCTCTGGACAGCAGACTTGCTCTTCTTAGTTACCTGTTGCATATTCCCTAGAAGTCACCAGCAGTTCATGTGAAAACCATTGCCTGGGTAACTTCTTACACATTAGTAATGGACACATGTGTGTATTTTAAATCCTTTATGTCCAAATCCTATTAGCACATTTCTAAAATTGGTTAAGTGCTGTGGGGTTTTTTTCCTCCTGATGGATTAGCTTTGTTTTGCTAAAACAAGCTGAATTTCAATGCACTTTTTTCCCCCTCTATGCATATGTCCACTGCTAATATAAATCAGTTTTCAGAAGTGATTGCTGTGTCAGGTAGAAGGCAATGTGTGTTCCTCAAACCAGTGGAACAAGTGGAAAGTATTTTAGGTGGTTTAGGCACAGAGTTTTTGTGGCTGACTGTGATCCTGTTTTCTGATGGATAGAGAGAACTGCTCAGCAGTGAGCTGCAGGCACACTCAACAGCTATGAGAGATTTCCTTTCCCTTGGGTGGTACTGTCTCATATTTTGGGAAGGGAAGGAATAAGCTTCTGTCCCTGAGGTCAAAATGCAGCACCAAGCAGCCAGGATTTTTGGAAAATTCACCGTTTAATAAGCCACAGTTATAGTCATGTCCTCTTGTTGTCCAAGCAATCCTCTCTGTGCCTTAGTGTGTGATATTGATGCTTCAGATATTTGGGGTGATTTGCATATCCTTAGACAGGTAAGCTTGAAAATCAGTGCTGTTTTTCATCAGACCTTTATGGACCATTACTGTCTTAGGCAAAAGGGTTGGGTTTTTCTGCAAGAATTAAGAACTCTTCACAGTGTTTTGTGACATGATTTGTATGATCCAAAAGTCTGCCTTCTGCAGACTTAGATTGTTTGGGGAGTTGGCAGAGCAAAGTTTTATATGTCATATTTCATGTTTCAGTCATAATACTGAGATGTCAGCATTCCTCAATTAGTAATCATTCATAATATTGACATTTCAGTAAGGGTCTTTGTGTCACAGAGTTGCCTTCTTTGGTCTGGAGGGTGGCAGAAGGACATATGTAGCTGACTCTGTATTTTCAGCACAATGTTTTATCTGTCCAAGAAGTATCTGAGCTCAGTTTGGATAATTTGACTTTGGCCTTGAGGTCAAGACAAAGAATGATATGGACACTTATTGTTGGGAGGGCATGGGAAAATCCAACCAGTTTCACACCTAGTATGTAGGCTGTACCATGAGAAAGACCCTTTCCTTTCCCCTGGGGCTGTAGAACTGGATGGACAGTGTCATATTATTTTGGTAATATTAAGTAATAGTGTTCTTATTTTCCTCTCTCATTATTGACAGCTGTGGTTTTGTGTTGCTTCTGTTGCTTTTGTTGTTCTGTAAATATCAATATGAGTCAATCTCTTATTCTTTGTTATGTTGTAAAGAGATTGTTTGTATAATGAGATATAAAAGGTGTCCTATTACTTCAATTTAGTTCATATTTGAGAGACAGAACATTTAGGAAAAGAGACAAATTGAAAGATGTCTGTGGTGACAGAAGTGAAATCTTACTGGTAATATTTAGAACAAATTTGGGGGTATATATTGGAAAGTTACTGCTGACAGGCAGAACCCAATACATAAAGAACTATCCTAATTCCTGTAAGAAACCGAGTTTTGGCAAACTGTGGGAAAAAAAGATATTACAGAAATCCCCAACTTACTGCTTACATTTGAGCCATTTATATGGATGATTTTATTAATAACTTTTTTTTCTGCCACACATCAGCACTTCCTTGCCCTGTTTTCCAATACTCCCTATATAAGTTTTATTTCTAAACCTGTAGAATTTTGAAAGCCAGAGCTGTAATTTCTCACAGTTAAGAAAAACAATTTGTGTGTAGGAAATTTCTGGAATCCCTCTGCATCTCTGTCAGGAAAAAAACCTCCCTCCCTGAAAGCTAAGAATCCACAAACTATAAGCTATTAAAAACTAATACAGACCTTAAGAGCCACATGTCAAGTGCAAGATATTTTTGCAAGTTTAGGAGATATTAGATTCAAATGATTGTTGAAGTGTGTTGGCTGGGCTTATGACTGAAAGGAGGAAGATAAAAACCAGATATTTTTCTTCTTTTCCCCCCTTTTTTTCTTTTTTTCCTTTGTTTCTTTTTTTTTTTTTTGTTTCATCCTTTTGCTTTTTTTCCCTTTTTTCCTTGTTTCTTTCTTCTTGTTTCTATTTTTCTTTCCCCTTACCCCCTCTTTCTTCCTTCCCCTTTTTCTTCCTTCTCCTCTTTCTTTCCCCTCCTTTTTTCTCCCCCACTTTTCCCCCCATTTTTTCCTTTCCCCTTTCATTTTTCTTTCTGTGGTAGAGGCTTGTGTCAGTCCTTCACGGGGAAGAGACACAGATCTTCTGAATTTTTACTGTCTATGAGTGTTATTTTGTATAACTGATGTAAAAGCATATAAATTCCTCCCAATAAACCTGTACTACATTTCATGTATGTGTGGATATTTACGTGTAGTCACTGTATGGTTGGTTTTGTTCAGCAGAGGTGATGCCCACTTGGTTTGTTTGTATAAGAAAAGATACTTTTACAAGTTCCCTGTAATAAGTATGTTCTGTTGCTCTTTCACTCTTTGTAGCAGAGGATGTTGCATTAGTTTTTTAAGTTTCAGGGCAGAGCCACACAGGAAAGCCTTTGCAGGTCAGTGGCCACATGCTGAAATTGCTCATAAGACAGTAAAATTAATACAGAGAGAACCTTGCAATGAGTAATGGATTTATTTACGGTAAATGAGTGTTTTGACAACTGGGACCATACTTTTAATTTCCATTTATAGGGTGGAAATTTGAAGAATTGGAGGGTTCTGACACTTCAAGAAAATTATGTGATAGGAAAAAGGCCTAATTTCCTTCAAAATAATTTTTCTGCAAAGGCCTTTCATCCTGGCACAGTTAAGTTTGTTTAATTCCTCCAAGGGAAGTGTGTGTGTGCAAAAGCTCACCAACAGAACTCTGTTTCTGCAATAGGGTTTTACTGGCTCAATTCAGTACCCCCCTAGTACTGTGTACAGATTTATCTCAATAATGGCTCAGTCACATAAAGGAGATGAAGTTTCAGAACTAGGTCATATTTAAAATTTGTTTAGTGATGACTTTATTCTTTCTGGCTGAAGCTTCTGTCAGGTGTAGACCACTGCTTCTAAGAAAACTGAATTGTAATCTGGTCATCTCATCGAGCTGGATGTGTGGGAATGGAGAAGTGGCAATATCTTTCCCAGTGGTGGTACGTGAAACTTTTTTCATTTAGTGTGATGTTAGAAATGTATTCTGACCTATACAGTAACAAAGGCTGCAGGTTTTCCTCAGCAAAGCCAAAAAAATGCATGCATCTTTAATTTTAGTAGCAAATAGTCAGTGGCTTGGAAGGGCTTATTTCACACAGCCAGGAGACCCTGATGGGCAAAAATAAAATTCATTTTCATTTCAGTGCCTATTCTCAAGGTGATGCTAGCTCTGCATTTTTGGAGTAGTTACACCTGTGTGTGTTAGTCCAGGAAACGAGGAAGCACTGGGAAAAGGGCATTAATCTGCCCCCTTATGCCACCAGCAGCACAGGGTAAAAAGGAATAGGGCCATACTGCTGACTTGTTCCCTGATGTCCTGTTGGATCCATCTGAGCTCCTCTGTTTGCTGGTCAAGCTAGAGAAAAGTATTGCAGAGAGGCAGAATCTCCTGGTCCCTGATCAGGATATGCTGAGCTCTAGGCTGATCCCTTCACTTGTGTGATTTCAGGGTTTTGGGATTTTTTTTTGAAGGATAAACAAGAGCATCAAAATATGATTTCTTCCATATTTAATATTAAAATCACTTATTAGTTTAATACATTCATATGAGCAAGTACATTAGGTATTTTAAAGAATTAAACAAAACAATTATAAATGCTGAAATAAAGTCTACTCTTAAAATACAAGGTAAGGGAAGCATATAAGTTACTTAAATCTCCCACAAAGTGTAAGGTGTTCTAAGTTGGACAGTATACAGAGCCCAATCCCACAATTAAAAAAAAAAAAAAAAAGTCCTTGGCATTACTCCTGTGTGCAGGGGGAAACCCTTGGTAATAAGCTTTGAGCTCACACACTATCCTGGACATCAAACTAGCCAGCTGTGCAGGGCTGCAGGGAGGCTGAGGAGGCAGGAGATGTACACTCCTGTTCATTGTGTGGTGTGCTGGTCAGCAGTGGCCAAAGCACTAGTGTCCTGCTGGGGCTAAAACCCAGCTGTTAGATGAATGGTTTTGAGGTAGGGGAGCAAATACTTTTTAAAAAGATACTGTAAAAAAATGTGTGTCCCTTTCATATTCCACCTCTCATATTCTGATTTTTATTTTATTTTTTTCATTTGATATTTTTCCTGCAGTGGTTTCTTCCAATGCACATTGTTCTGTCACTCTCACTCACTTTGTGCAGTGGGAGAAAGATTTGACAAGAGCTTTAAAACAAACATAGTATTTCTGCCTTAGTTTTTCCTATTTTTGGCATGGACTGATGTGTGAGGAACACTCACAGATTCACTGTAGCTTTGAGCACTTTTATATGGATGTATTCCTGACTGCCCTGGTTGTTCAGCCTCTGCCCCAGAAAGTTGACAGAGGCAGCAAGGGAAGAATTCACTGAGACAGAAGAAAGAACCCCAAGGTGGATTATCCTGGTATAAGTAGCAGTTCTTGGTGTCTTTCTCTACCTACCATACTTGGTAAAACAGATTCGTCTGGTGAAAGGAAAAATCTGCTGCCTTTTTTTTTCTGCAAACAAGAGTGATGCTGTTTTTTGCAAGCTGAAGGAGGATACAGGGAGCCTAAAATTAAGCCATATCTGTTGATCACTACAGATCAGTCTGAAGGGTTTATTTCAAATTTCCCATAGCATGGTTCCTGTCACAGTGAAAAAACCACTGATAGAGGTGTCCTACGCCTCACATGCACTTCATCTGGATTTTCATGTAACTCACCTACTTCAATGGCATTAGAATAGTAAGGCAAGGAATTTTGAAACAAGATACAGAATATTTAGATATTTAGAATATCATATCCTTAAACTCCTTTTTCTCAGGTCTATAAAGAGTTCTTTGTCTCCCAGGTTTTGAGGTGGTTATGGAGTCATAAAATGGGTTGGAAGGGATCTTAAAGATCATTTACTTCCAGCCACCTTGCCACTGACAGGGAAACTTTCCACCAGACCAAGTTGCTCAAAGCCCCATCCAACCTTATGCTATTGTCCTCTGGTTACTTGCACTCTGTGTTCCAAAAAGATAATTCAAAATTAACCAGGTTAAACTGATGGATGAGGGTGATTTTTTTTTTTATATGTCAGCTGCAGTTATTCTTTTGTGAGTCGTTTGTCATAGGTATTTACTTCTGTTTCTCTGCTGAGGCCCTTGTTTGGAGTGTGATTTGATTTTTTTTTTTAATAGACACACACACACTCTGCCCACCTGAAGCACTGAATTTTTCCTAGTTCTTAATTCAGATTTATGAGCTCTGTTAGTAAAGTTAAAATTAATTTTCAAAACACAAATCAGATGTGAAAATAGGATAGCTTATGCCTAAACTTGCTGTCACCTGTTAAAACAATCCAACCATATAAAAAAATAACTGAGCACCATAATTATACTGAAATTTTGAAGGAAATTGAACCAGCAAAGGTTCATTTAGGACAAAGGACATTTAGGAAGTATTCTTTAACAAGGGGGTCTTAAAATTCTGGTAATAGAAGCCTTCTGTGCTGATGCTGATATGGGGTCTTCATCAGTTTATTAGATTTAATTCGTTTGTTTGAGGCTGAAAGCTCAGTGTGAAGGCAGCTGGAGGAGACTTCTGCTTCCCATAAGGTGAAAGCCAAAATGTCTACTATTCTTTAAATATTTGTAAATACAGCAAAAACCCAATTTGATAAACTTTTATTCTTACGTAAGAGGTGCACTGAAGGTATTTTTAAAAATTAATTAGAGAACAATATTTTGCTTTGTTAATGCAGAGTGGTTTGTGTGTTCATGCAAAGGACATATGGAGTTGTCAAGTAACATGTTTTAATAGTTACCAATCAGTAAGAATTGACCCTTCCTTAGAAAAATTAGTACAAATCCAAACATGCTCCCAAACTGATTTTTTCATATCAGGATTGATAATTTAAATCCTGTTTAAATTCAGCAATTTAAATCACTTTGATTTACATCAGCCATTCTGCCTTCAAATGAAGTGGGAATGTGCTGGGATTGAGTCTCTTTGCCATTTAGCACTACACTTATTCCATCCTCCAGTTTTAAGTTGCTGGCACGGTTTGACTGATACCTATCTGCACTTCCTTTGCTGTGCTCATCAGTTCAAACATGGCTATTTGTGTGTGTTTTTTTAACACATATCAGAATATGGAAGGGGTTGAGTAGTTTAACAGTGTAATTGAGATGATAATGCAGCAAAATTGTATAATTTCTACAGATGTTTTTGTCACCAGTAAATATTTTGTATCATAATGGAAGTTGTTTATATACAGTTAATTTCTTTTGTTTTTACCATTTTCAGTTCTGTTTATTTTTTACTGGGCTAAAATTCAGTGAGATCTTGATGAGTTTGGTTTTTTTTTCCTCTTTCTTAACTAAGAGCATCAGACCCTGGCCTTCCCTGTCTCTTTTTCTTTAACTTGAAATCACAGGAGAAAATGGTACTTTTTCAGTCACAGTCTCCAGATCAGATGGACTTTATCTGTGCTCAGCTGCCAGGTGGTGAAGGTACCTTCAGAGCAAGCAGATCTCATAAATGCACTGTTCTACTCACTAGGGTAAATTGATTACTTTTATTTATTTAAGTTAGTTATGATTTATGATATGTTATAATGGGAAGGTTTTTTTGATGCATCAACTGGCATTTTGGAATCATTTGTCATTTTAGTGTCAAAAACAATGAGGAAGGACAACGTGTTCAAATAAAACACAGAAGTTTTAGAGAAATTTAGTAGTGAACTAGGGGTCTGTTGATCTAGGTGCAAAGTAGAAGTGCAGAGTTGCTGTGGTGGAAAGTTTTGATGAGCACACCACCACCCCCTCTCCCTGTTGGAAGCTAGCGAGCAGACATTGCGACAAAAGATACATTTGTGTTTAAATGGAAGAGTAATGTACCACATTTCACACCACGACATTTAATTAGGAGATGAACTCGAGGGTTGTGGAATGCTGATATCATCTCCAGCATCTCAGTGTCAGTGTCTAGATTGTTAAATGGCTTGTCTTCCTGTTCTTCAAAGGGAAGGAATCAAATGTAATCCAGAAAGTTTGAGGTAGCAGTAGATGTGAGTTCGAGTGTCCAAGCTGTATTGTTCTGTTAGCCTGGCTGGTTGGAATGAGTCTTTTTATATACTCTCCTCCTCAGCATTATTTAGTGTATAGATTGCAATAAAATCAGTGCAGACTGAGACATGTTTCCATCGCCAGTGACTTCTAAGTTTGTGTTGGATTTGCTGGAGACCTGATCTTGATAGCTCTTTATCCTTAGGAGAATATGGGGGTGCTGGATAGTAAAATTCCTTGAGGAAATGTGGAGATTAAAAGAGAGAACTTGTTTGGCAGATGTTTTACTTTTCTGATTGCCAGAAATTCTGATCTTGACACAGTAGAATGCAAAGGGAAGGGTAGGAGGATTTAACCTGTCCTGGTAATTCATTAGAACAAGAAGTTTGGGAAGTACCTGGCACACCTGGGATGCACCATTGATCAGAGGGAATAGGCAGCATGGTTCTCTGTGGTTTTGGTCAGTAAGTTTCCTTCATTATGGAGATGGGCAAAGTCCAAAAACAAATTTTGAGGCTGTCATTATTACAAGTGACTGACATGAGCAGTTAGTTTAAAGACTCTGTGTGTGTGTGTATATATATATATATATACACACACACATATGTAAAATGACATGTAGTTTTGCCAAAAATGCTAATGTAAGTCTGTGTTTACCTATTGAAAATATAATTGATACTGTTGCCAATTCAGCAGTCCATAGAGATCTAGCAAATCCAGTAAATGTTGTAAAAAATTACAGCCATTGTATCTCGGGAATAATTTAAGTGTGGTTTGCCAACTGTAACCTGGTTGACCATATTGGAAAATGCTTAGCTGGAGATTGCTCAAATATCATGATCTTTTCCTAATTTGTAGATATGCATGGAAGGGAGAACTCTCTTCTCTTTTGAGAGCTCTTTGGAGTTAGATATTGACAGCAGGGTAATAAAATATATCTGCATACTTTTCTTCCCCTGCAGATTCTGTGATTAGGAAAACATTAGCAAATCTTGACTGTGACCAACCTTACCTTTCTGACCACGGAAAAAGATAAAATTCTGATAGACTTCAAATAGATTTTCAAAAATTGGTCTGTGGGACAAATGGGAAAGCAATTACATGGAAAAAAAATTAATGTAGAAACATTTAAGTGGCTTTTCCCAGTTTTGTTTGTGTTAGAATGTAGACAGATACACCTATATCACTTCTTTGCAGACATGCTTGGCACTAAAGTTCTGTATGTAATGAAGTCTTGAAGAATGAGTTATCTGGTTATATTGTAGGAATAAAAATGGATACTTAATGAAGTGACACAAGAGTAGAAATTATCTGCCATGCATCACAGTTGTTAATCAATAAATACCTGCAGAGTTTATTTCTGTATTTAATGATATCTGGAATGCTTGGCCCAAATCTGATTGGTGTTCACAACAGGTAAAATCTTTGAACCATTCTGTGAAATTCAGACCAGGCCTTCAGTTATGCTGGAGTAAATAATCTATACTCTAATACGAATTATTTTTCCTTAATTAGTATAACTGAGAAACAGTACTGAAGTCACTACCCTTGCCCCCACCTTTCCTTTTGGTGAGAAATTATTGCACTATATTCTAGAAAACACTTTTTCTGCAGCTGGAAACCTCAGTTAAATGTAACATTTTTTTTTGTAGATACTGGCAGGCAGATAATCTGCTCTGAGGACTGCAAGTGCCTGGAACAGACAGTAAGGATAAGTACAGTGTGTTCCAGACAGAGATCAGATTCAGTACACACACCTGTAGGTGGGTGTGGGGTCTAATATAATAAATGGTAATGAGAAATATGAAAACTCATTAAAAGGTCATGATGAAGAGAAAAGGTGGTGGAAATGGCAGTGGTGTCAATAGTGTCCAACTGTTCATTAAGCATGGTCATAGTTTTACCAATTTGTGGCTCACTAAACTACAGTGCACGTTTCAAGATGAGTTTGAAGTTGCCGAAAGGGTTCTCTTGATTTCTCCATAGTTAGTTGCTTGTTGTGCAAGTCCTCACCTTCCCTAAAAGCTGGGTTTTTTTCAGGGGAAGTGCCTGTGGCAGCCTGTAATTTAACACCTCTCATTACTCATTAGCAAAGGCATCCAGGCTCACGTTGTAGATGTTTCCCTTTAGTCAGGCTTCACTTAGGAGAAGTGGTTGATTGATTTGTGACTTTCTTTGCAACTAATACTAGTTTACTTGTTGACATGTGGGAATTTTCATTCATGACATATTTTCTGTTTTCATCTGGAAAATCTCTTAATTGCTATATCATAGAAAAGTAAATGTGCTGCACATATTCTTTAGTATTAGTCTGTATCTGCTGTAGGGAGATAGGGGACTGATATGGAGGGAGGAATGCTGTGGCTTGTTTGTGGCAGTTTGCCTTTCAGGAAGGGGAAGATCTGGTAGGGGATTTCTTGTGTTTATTCCTGAGGAAAGACTGAACACTGATTCAAAGTTACGTGGGTTGGATGCTTACCAGACTATGTACAAATACTAGTTCTACAAAACACTAGTTAGATGAATACACTTCTTTCCATCAGCAAAACCATCCTTACACATTTGACAAAGAGGCAGTGGAAGGGGATTTCACTCCTTGTCTGTATCTGTCCGTGGAGCTGTATTACAGCAGTTCTCATTGAAGTAGTTGAGTTGCTTGGCTCCAGCAGGAGGTCAGTACTGTGAAAAGCATTTGCTTGTTGTGAAGGAAACTAGGAAGGTATTGGTGAGATTAGTTCCATTCTTCATATTGCATCCAGCAGGCAAGTCTTCACCATCCTTAGACTTCTTTTGAAACTCAAAGAACCTGCAAGACAAGAGTTTAAACATAGGGGAAATAATGTCCTAAGCAGTAGGTGTTAGACAACACAAGTTAGGCATGTCTTTGGGTGGTTGCAAAGCCTATCAGGCAGGTGTTGCTATGAGTACAGGATTCTGCATCTACTGTATCTGTATGAAAATTAAATGTGAATAAATTAAGCCTGAGAGGATAAATAAATAAATACCAGAACAGAAGTGCAGTTAGATACTAACATGCGCAGTGACAATGAAGCTGGAGGTGTCTGACATGTCCAGTTGAACTTATGACTTGTTGTTTGGCAATGTGCTGGCTCATAAATATAGAAGCAGTCACTGAATGGAAGTACTATATGTGCAGGGACATCTGCATGTGGTGTGTCTGTCTAAAAACACCTCAGCTGACAGAGCAGGTATCGAGTATTACACCTCTCCTCTTCAGCATGCTGCCAGCTGCAGCACTGGCCTGCAGGAGACACCTGTACTTTGGGAGGAGATGCATGATAGATGTGGAAGCATGTGATGCATAGGTGCACATCTCTCTGATCACTGCTGGGTGTTTGATGCTTCCTCTCACTTTCGGGTGTGATTCACATTTCTGTTTGTGGTTCTGTTTAGTTGTCTGGGGCTTTTTTTCTGCTGCCTATTGTGCTCATTACATTTTGGCTTCCAGTAGTCTTTATTTATCTACAAATAGCTATAAATATTATATATTATATAATANCAGATAGATGAGACTGTATCTCAGATTTTCTGACCCATGTCAGTGGTAGGATTTTGCCCTTCTGAATGCTGAAGACTCTTTGGGTCATAGTGGTTTCCATGTAGGTTCAAGGTCTTTGATGGCTCTTAGTCACAGCAGTAAGAGTAATAACAGACCAAATGCCTCAGAACAGCAGAGTTCTGATATAGGGCACTTGGATTTTTAACTTCCTATTTTTGCACTGGATTTCTGCCGTCAGGCCACCAGTCTCACTTCTCCAGCTGGCCTTTCCCAGCTGGCTTGTTGCCAGGAAGTTGCAGTGTAGCCTTCAGTGACCCTGTGCATGCACAAGATCCCAGCAGTGTGGCATTCTGTCCTGTTCCCCATGACCCTGTGCCACACATGATCAGGAATGATGTCCTTGCAGCAGCTGTAGATGTGAGGGAGGCTTGGGGAGAAAAAGATGCCATCACCATGGAGAAGCCCAGTGTTTGGATGTGGGTATGGGGAAGACAGGGATGCTGGTGAAGGAGCTTCCCAGCTGCTATTCCTCTGGTACTGAACTGCACCAGAGACACAGAACACCAAAATTGGCTGGATTAGTGCAAAGGTAGACCTGTGACATTTCTCTGGCGTCTTTCCAGTACAATTTTTCACTCCAGACTAGTTGTATGCAGTGCCAACAGGGATCCTGTGTGGTGGTGGTCTGTGGCTGCTCCCTGCGGCTGCTTCGTGCCTTTCCCCAGGCACAGGCCCCTGGACATGGACAGGCACTTACTGGCACGTTTCACCTCTGCTATCCAGAATTTGCTAGACAAGATGCCTTTTGACCACATCAAGTTCAGTGAAGCATGCTGTTGTGGCCTTTGGCTCCCTGGGGTCATTTCTGAAATCACCCCAAGCAAGGAAAACACTTGGGCAGTTATGAATGAAACAGTCCATTAAAGAGTTACTAATTCTAATTTTTCAATTTCCTGACTTGGTAAAGTCTCAACACTCTGGCCAGAGCTTGCTTTTCATGACAAATTTGTAATAATTAGAAAGATTCTTGCATAATAAAAACCAGAGCATAAAGGAAAGAGGAGAACCTAATCTTCATATTTAGCTAAACGGTTATTCTGATTTACAGGATTATGCTTTTAGTTCTTGCAGTGGCTATGGATACCTATTCATTTTCTGACTGTTTCATCAACAGTGGCAGGTGGGCTCTGTCAGACTTATTCAGCTTCTTTGTCTTCCTTTTGGACAGCGTGTGTGTGATGTATTCTGCATAGGGACATTTATCTCAGATTAGCATTTACAAATAGAGCCAGCACTCTTCCATAAAAGCAGAATTGGTTTGCAAACTCTTATCTATTGGTTATACATCCCCTGTATGAATTAGTAGTAGTTTAGTAAGATTAAAAACAGGAAGAGGCACCTCAACTCTCATTCCTTTCCAGAGGTTGGGTGTTGCACACAGAGGAACTCCAAAAGATGTAGCTAGTACAAGACTGAAAATTTGTTACTTGGATTGATCTATCCCATGGAAAGGAGAGGGAGAGGAATTAAGCCTGTAAATGTGAGGGGGCAGGAACCAAATCTTCTCTGAAGAAGTTCTGAAGTAAATATTGTTTGACACTCTAAGATATCTTTAAAAAAATAAGATAGAAGTTAGTGCAGTGGTTTTGATAGTACTGACATGCAGGTATAGTAGAAGAGGAAATGCTCACACTGCAACAGTAAGACACCGAAGAAATGAAGGCAAGGAATCTATTTGAGACACTCTACCTCTGCATTCCTAAAGTAAGAAACCAGTTTGAGGATGTTGCCTATCTCTGTCATGGAAGAATCGTCTAGCCTCCATGTAAGGGGGCTGGCCCTGATTATTTCTTCACTGGGAGACATCCAAGGCAAGCCATGGTGCTGGAGGAAGCGCTGTGCACAGTGCTGTAGGTGGCACCCTTCCCTTTGCGATGGTGCTGAACCAGTGCCAGAAGGCAGGAAGGAGTTGGGGGCACTCTGTGCGGGGGAGCCCCGGACCAGTTGCTCGACTGGTGTAAAACCACATAGATCTGCTTTACCCCGGCTGAAAATTCATCCTCTCCCTTGAAAACGCCAGGTGAAAGCAGGGCTTCACCTACTTGTCATCAGTAGAGATTTTCCAGCTGTGCTCCGTGGGATCTGCAGAGCCCATGGCAGGCCATGCCTGCTGCCCCTCCGAGCACATCCCTGTTCCCCCTTGGGCAGCCTCGGCCGTCTGTGGTGCACAGCCACGCCAGCAGCCGTGTCTCTGTGGTACAGGCACCGGGTTTGTACCTAGGACTCGCATAAGATACTACTATTAAAGATACTATTACCTTTGTTGGTTGTAACATTTTATTTGGCTGACATGTTAAAAGGTGGTCATTAAATCACAGCATTGCTTCTCTTAAAGTAATTCTGTCGTGAATGCTGAAGGTTATTTCAAATGCGTGCTTGAGCTACATCAGGACTGAAGGTCCTCAGTCCTGTTTGTGTTCCTGTAAGTACAGACCAAAAGAGACTGACTTTTTATTTACCTTGTGGTTTGGGAGTTGAGAGTCAGGACTCTGGGGGCCGAAGCTACAGTGGGGTTACTGTGTCAGCTGAGCCAGGGTAACCCGGTATGGCAAATGCAAGTAATGTGCTGTGAATGAAGCTTTCATTTCCTGGTGCCAATGCTGTGGCCAAAAGCATTCAACTAAAAATATGTCTCTAAAATGGGCAGTCATCTGACATTTTATTTACTATTGTGGTTTGGACATGGGTGGATGAAACATTTTAATAAATTACTGTATCTTTTTGTCTGTTCCTGATTTATTGCATTTTACTAATTCAAGATATATTTATTGCATGCCTAATAAATTGGAGCTTCGACGTGCTAACTGATTTGCATCAAGGTGCTTGCAGAAGAAGGAAGGATTGGAACAAGGAGTATGAAGCAGGAAGCAAAGCTTTTCATATATTATGGATGTGACCTAATCCTCCAGCACCAAATTCTGTGCCAGAAGATGTTGTATTTGTATGTACTGCAGGATGAGAGTGCAGTATTCACTGTCCAACATTTGCCATACTTCAAAATAAGTTCTGCTGGTCTGTGTCACGGCAGGATTCCCTCTGTCCTCTCAGTTCCCTACAAAGCAGGGAAGTCATATCCCTGTATAACAAGTGCTGACTGAGTATCATTTTACCCTCATCTCCATCCTAATTGTGGCTGTGGCCATAGACAAAGGAATAGCATTTTGGCATTTTCTGCCAGAGACGGAGGGAATGCAGGGATCCTTTAGGGACAGTGATCAGAAAGGGTAAAATTCTGAAGCACTGCCCTGCACTTCTGCTTTAAAAATGAAAAATTAAGAGATGGTCTGTTATGGAGGGTGGAGAGGAGGAGCTGCTGCTCTGCTGTCTCAGACACAGTTGCCTCTCTCTTTAGTGACATAATCACCTGAAGAGCCATGCTGCTTCCTGAGGCTGCTGCTGCTGCACAGTGCAGCACGGTGCTTGTTCATTTTGATAGGAAGAAGTTTTCCAGGAAGCGGGGGGGAAAAGAGGGCAGCTAATATCCTCTCTTCACCTCCAGTGCAAAACCAAAAGGATCTTAAGTGATGCTCTACAAATAGAAGAGAAATTTTAATTTATCCCTCTTAGTGGTTGGTACTGCTTCTGATTAGTCCTTCAGCACTGTGAAGAGCCTGTTTGCTCACACTGCTGCATTTTTCTATCAGGCACAGACTTGCTTTTTATTCATTCTTTCCCTTCCAAACCCACTTAAGATTTCTTTTGGTGTTTGTTTTCCTTTTTTTTTTTTTNGCCATGAGAGAGGAATAAAATAATTTTGAAGAGCATTATATGGTGAGAATTTTGACAATGAGTGGAAGATTGTAATTACTCTCTTCCATTAGACTCAGTGGCTTTGGACAGATAAGCTGTATTGAAACGTGTGACCAGGGCATGGGATCATGGATTGTCTTTCACTGTTGTCATGGCGACAGTGATGCAGGTGGCCTATAACTGCCTGGCTGTCAGATCTTATACATCAAACTGGTGCTAAGTGAAAATATGTTAGAGGCATGGAGGGAAAAATTGCCAGCAGTGTTTATAGGATCAGGTGGAAGAGAATTAGATACCTTTAAAGGCAGCTTTTTGTGAAAGCTGTGGATGGCTCAGGGATGCTTCTTTAGATTTTTTATGCCTTCGTATACGTGAAATCAGTTTTAAAGGGGGAAAATACATACAAATATACATCATTATTATGTCTTTGCTGCTTTCTCAAAGTCAAAATGATCATGGTGTTAGGCTGAAATGGAAAAGAAATTGAAAAAATGGCAAATACTTCTAGGTGAGAGCTGGAGCAGGCTCTAGAACCCAACAATAACAGAGGAAAAGATGATGATTCACTACTGTACCTCAGAGTACACAGCTAACAGAAAGTTGTCCAGATTTAGAGATGTTAAAAAAACTTAAATTGTGAAATAGCATCTCAAAGTCAAGACATCTTATAGAAAATGTTTGTTAGATTTGCTATAAAGTAATTTCTTTTCCGGAGCTGTTCTCTCTCTTGGGTTTGAGGCCTGCATTCTGTGACATTTCAAGCAGATTCTGACTCTCATCTCCTCCCCTTTCCAGCTGATGGTACCTTTCAAACCACTGAGGTTTACAGTAGTTTCTGACACTAAAATTAATCTCTGTCATTTTGGCAAGTCCCCCTTGCCTTGTGCTAGCTGTTGAACTACCTTCCCTCTCTAATGGAAGCAAACTCTTTGCAAAGAAAAGAGTGAAAGTGATAGTGTGAAAATTAACTTCTATTCTTGTCAAATGTGAAGTATTTGTTTCCTGCAGTACTTTTTCTACTTCTGGGAGAGCCTATGGGAGACTTGCTTACCTCTTGCAAGTTTTAATTGCACCTTTGTAATTGTTAATTGCATGCAATTGCGAATTGAAGAACATCAGCCAAACAATGTAAATGTTTTATCAGTTGAAGGCTATAATCAATCTGATGTAGCTAAAATTTTAAATAGAAAAAAATTAAATTTTTTTTTTTGTTTCCTGGCTTAGTGCTTTTAAACCTGCTATTCAGCTTCTCTGCACTCCAGAACCCAGTATTACATGTTTTGGTTTTATGTATTTCAGGGTTTGTCGATGACACAAATGTTTTTATTGCTAGTAGGAGGAACTTCTATTTTCATCAAAGTTTCCTATGGAGCATTTAACTAGAATCAAATACTTACTTATTGTTCTGTCAAGGATACTATTGATATAGGGAGTTACTGCACATTTATAATGAATTAGCAAAATTAACACCTTTTTACAATATGTCTGGTAAAGATACATTGTATAAAGGGTAGTTTTGATCTGGGTGACAGAGGAGGAGTTTCTGGATTCATTCTATTTTTCGTCTCTGGGTTCTTTTGTTGTTTTTTTGACCAAGCTTTGGTCTTTATCCCTGATCTAAACATTTCAGTGTTTTACCCAAAAAGTGAAGGATGGAGTGGGAAAGGTCCTGCAGTTTAAGGGTTAGTCCCGGCCAAGCAATCTGTTCTACCTTCTCTTAAATGGCTACTATGTTTGCAAGAATTTTGGGAGATTTGCCTACTTTTTTGCTCTATTGATGGAAGGCATTAAGTAACTTAGATACTATGCACAAATGCAAGATGAGAGTAAAATAGTTAGGTATAGTAGGGAGGGAATAGTGTCGGATGGTTAGAACACATGAAATTGAGCACTGAGGTTTCCATGTCAGGGTTTGCTGTTGGTGAACAGTGCAACACAGAGAAGGAAATCAGCCTTTCCTATGCCTTAAACTGGAGAGGAAACAAAAATTGTAAAAATTAATTATTAGTGTTACTAAGACTTTGTGACTCTTGCCTCAGAAGGGTCCTGAAATTGCATCTTTACCACTGACTGCTTAAGTATGTTAAGAATGAAAGCATGTAGTGATGTTCTATACCAAATACCCAGTGTTTGGTAATGGTACTCAAGTAACATCAATAGGCATCCCAGTAATCCATGAGAATTGCCTTCAGGGGGTGTTTACTGGCAGAAAATAATCTTAGCTGAGATTTTGGTTTCATTTGTGGTTGTCTTTAAAAATACTGTGGTGTCTTTAGCTTTCATTCAGACCCCAAAAGCATAAGACTAGCTTACATAAAGATTTGCATCTTTAATATAGCTTTGAGATCATCAAGAGCCAGAAAAGGCCCAGATGTATATATATAAGGGTTTTCTAGCTTAAGATGAAAAAAACGTGTTTATGATGCCTTAATTCATGTGCTTGAGGTGCTTCATTGTTTTTTTAATCATAGGTTGCTGGTACCAAATTAGCATTTTGTAATAGTTTTAGCATTAGTATTCAGGACAAGTCTGGGTAGGAGGGGGGTCGGGTTTTTTTCCAGTGTTTTTTTTTTGTTGTTCTTTTTCTCTTGAAGCTGGAACACAGAGGAGGTTTGATGTTTACAGTAGCCGTGCACAATTTTAAAGAGCAAAATAGGTACAGAAATGTAGCTGCTCTAACCATTTCCTGGCTAGCAAGTTGGTCTGACTGGCGAACTAGACACTTGTTTCTGGTGTTGTGAATTGCATAATGCAGTTTGGATGTTAATTTGGAAGTAACCATAGAGGCTGGAGGCTGGGAAGTGTTATTACCTCATTATCCGTTGCTCAGAGTTAGCTGTAAGGTTTTGACCATCTGTACATACACACAGAGGAGGAGGGAAATGGACAATACAGATTACATATTTCAAGCCAGTATGGATCCTGATTAAGTTTGCAGCTCATCACAGCAGGACAGAGCTCTCTGGTTCTGTCTCATCTTTACAGATCAGAATAGTTGTTCAGCTATTGCTTGCTGTAAACCCATGCCTTTAAGCAGGTATTTTTACTAGGTTGCTGACATAATGCTTGCTGGTTTTTTGGGTAAGTGATATTTTTCCCAGTTTTGCTGAAAAAATTGGAACTTCTGACTATTGAACAGTTTAATCATACCCTAGGTGAAAAATAATTAAATAAGAATAATGTTACTCCATCCTCAGGGTGTTTTAAATACAATGCTATACCTAAATAATTAATAAGAAACCACTTTAATCCTGGCACAAACAGGCTGTAGTGGCATTGTGGTTGTTGCAGCTACCACAGTGCTTGTTGTTTTACATTATTAGCAAAAATAATATGGCAGAAGCCATATGGTGGCATATCATGAGTTTTGTACTGTGCTGTTTGCTCTGCTAACACACAGGAAATATGTTTTTGTAATATCTTGTTCACTGCCAGCCCTTTGAATTAGAGCAGATTATTTGTCGGGTGAGTTGAAAGATGCTGCATGCCGAGATGTTTCCCATTTCAGCTGCTGTGTAACGTGTTCCAGCAGCTCCTCTTGCTCCCGCAGAAAAGGGAGCAGCAAAAGGCAAGTAGTGCTCGGTGCCTCCGAGAATCCAGCGCTGCAAAGCTGGGCGTGGGACTTTCCTGTTGTAACAACAAAGCCAACAATCATCAGGATGCTTGTCTGCCATAGAGGAGTGTCTCTGTTTGGGTGTGAACTGTGTTTCGTGCCTCTCTCTGAATCAAGAATAATTTATTTTGGATCTCTGAGGGTTTCTTTTCCCCTCTCTGGTAAAAGGTTCCCCCCCTTTCCTCCCTCCCCCTCCTTCCTGTCCCCCCCTTCCCAACATATCTCTCAGTGGGCAGGCTTTATGTAATGAAATCCTATGTGTAAGAACAATGGCATTTGCAAGTCACTTGCACATTTTCAGTGCTGCTGACAAGGATGTCTCTTGCTGCACTAACAAATAAATGCAGCAATGTACGCCTTTTAATGGGGCGAGCAGAAGGAAGTTTGGGCTCTGAAGCTGTGCAAAGGGAGAGACTGAAGTGGCACATCCGTCCCCTCTGCATATCCATAGTTTGTGAGCTGCTTGGGGTGGAGATACAGCCTTTTGTGTCCCTGGAAATGTCCCTTGCCTGTTAGGCAGTACTGGAAATAAGTGCAGATCAGGGCATGTTTGGAGGTGAGGCTATACAAAGGCCACTCTGGGCACTCCTGAGTAGCAGACGGGGGTGCAGAGCAGAGATTTAATTCCCCAGGGTGCATTTTTTAGCTCTCAGATTTCCTATGTTACAGTACTGGAGCACAGACAATTTCCTGCATTACAGTCAGTGCAGAGCTGAGCGTGCCTGCCATATCCATTTGCAACTGCTTAGCATGAGCCTTAATACTGAGACACGTGCCACTTAAACCAAGTGGCTCTGTCTAGTGCCAAGAGCCTTAAATCCACTCATGGTTAGTGTACTTTCCTGCACACTTAGCCCAGCCTAGTTTAGCTTGTTTACAAAGAGATAAGACAGTGCTATGGCTGTAGTGGCATAGGAAATAGCCCTCTGGATCACTCTGTTCACCAAATCCATGCTCTCTTGCACAAAACTGTAAGGAAAGGCCAGGTTTATGAATGGTGAGCCCTCCACACATGGCAGATGAGCAGAGCTTCCTCCTTTAAAAATTGCTTCTGGTGTGTCCTTTCCTAGAGTTTGCTTTTTATTTAATTTTTTTTTTCTTTTCTAATATTGCTGCTCTTTAGGAGCCTAGCAGTCTCCCTCTCCTGTGTCAGCCTTTGTCTTCTTTGTTCTGCCAGTGATGCCAACACTGACACACTCTCAGTTCGAGTGCAGCTGTGGCACAAAACAAAGGGGAGCAGAGCTTCTGCTTTTACATGAGCATCATTTGGATGATCAACATGTGCCCTGGACCAGATAGAAAAAAGCCAAAACTTTTCACATGTTATCAAGAAGCTGTATCTGTTGTGATTAATCGTGACTTTGAGAGGGGTAGAAATTGCAGTGAAGATGGAGTAGTTACATAGTCCATTCTCAGGACTGACAGACATTCTGTGTCTGAGTTTCAAGTCTCTTTGAAAGCACATCCCAAAGCTTGGGCTGTATCAGGCCATGACTGTCACACCAGCTTGCTGGGTACTCCACATGCCCTTAGATTACCATGTGCTGGTGAGAGCAACTCTGCCTTTCTGTGTGCCTGGAAATACCCATGCACAGTAGAGACAATAATAAATGTGCTGAAGAAGAAAACATGCCTGCCCTCAGGGACCAGGGTAAAGAACTCCAGCAGCAGAGGATTTTTTTTATTCCTCCTAGCAGTAATGGAAGAATCACAGAATCAATTAGATTGGGAAAGACCTCTGAGATCATCGAGTCCAACCTATGACCTAACACCACCTTGTCAAGCAGACCATGGCACTAAATGCCAGATCCAGTCCTTCCTTAAACACCTCCGGGGACAGTGACATCCCCACCTCCCTGGGCAGTGCATTCCAGTGTTCACCCTTTCTGTGAATAAATTCTTTCTAACATCCATCCTAAACCTCCCCTGGTGCAGCTTAAGACTCTGTCCTCTCATCCTGTTGCTAAAGAAAAGATAGGTAAAAAAGCCACTGCCCAAGGAGCAGAGGAGGTGATGATGACAGTGGTGATTTATGAAGCTTTTGTGTAACTATTTTTGATGGAGGTCAGCACGTGTGAAGGGACTGGTATGTGCTCCTATGGGTTAGTGTTGTGAGTGGTCAAATCTATTAAACCTTTCTGCAGTTTCCCTGTTGCCAATGCTCTTAACTTTCTTGTATACCAGAGTATCAAGAGCTCAGCCAAAGCCCACATCTCTCTTTTGTCAAGTGCTATACTAAAAGACAGTTGTGTTCCAGGTGTAAGAACAGATCCCAAGCAGACAGCAGGCAGAAAGCAAAATGGCTGTGGCTGGATATTAACTAACATGATAGCAATGGTCTCTCAGTAGATTCTCCATCCCAACACTGGAGGAATGGGGCAATTATGAGAGTTTATGGGGAGCGTGAAGAAATTTGTTTGACAGTTTAACTTGGAGAGAGGGGTCAGTGTCTGCCATGGGCTGATTAGTGGTGGAAGTCTAAATGTGATTTGGAAGAGACAAAGAGATGCTATGAAGAACCTTGAATGTGAAGAGAAGTAGCTCCCTGGAGAAGTGAATGTCATCTGTGAGGCAGTAAAATCATCAGTCCAGAACCTAACACAACCCCTTTGCAGTGCACTAAGGATGGGTGTAGTGATGATGCCTCTTTGTCGAGGCAGGAGAAAAGAATGCTGCACTTGGTTGCCTCTCCCCACTTCTAAAGTAGAGGATGTTTTTTCCATCCAAATAGCTTCTTTTAAGTGTGGAAGTACACTTCTGGGAACTTCTGGAAGCAAGCCTTCAGGCATGCAGGTTTGAAAATTACTGAATGAAATATAGTAGTATATCAGTGCTGGAATTGTTCTTCTGTAATAAAAGCAAGTTGGGGTAGTATATGTGGTTGATTTGGAAGTTCTTATGGATTTCTGTTTGCTAGGAAAAAATAATTTTCTTCAGTACCTTTTGGAAAGGGAAATAGATTATGAGAAGCAGGAGGATTCTCTGGTGAGTTGTACATTTGGGAGAAGCAGAAGCTTTAAAAAGGTGTACTTGGTGCTATTACTACTTCACAGATTTGGTAGCCAAGTATTGTATGAGCTGGCAAAAAAATTACCTTTTTCATACTTTCCCATGGTTGACTTTACATCCTTAATTTTCTTTTATTAGAGTTTACAGTGTACAGTGGAATACTTCTTTGCTTATGGGATTTGGAGTTATGAAGGCATCTCTCATTCATTTCTTAGTATTCATTAACTATTGAGATAGAAGAGAGTTTCATCTACTCTATTTAATAAGTAGTGTTTGAGCTGAACTGAACACCTTTGCAGTGAGGGACCAGAACCTGCTCAGCCTTGATGGGGATCCCTTTTTATGCAAATGTGCAATCCATTCCTTTAGTTCTTCCTCGAAATGGGTTGGAGGGCTTTTGGGTCATGGGTGGTCTTCACCCCCCTCCAGACACCCCACCACTGTCACAATCCAGTTATTAAAGTTCTTAGAAATGCCTCTGCCCAAATTAAGGTGCAAATGAGACCATATGCTAGTGACAATAGTATGGATTTTATTTAAAAGTAAATATGAGAGGGTGAGAGGTAAAAAGGAGAGTAAAAGGAAGAGAAATAGGAGAAAGGGGTGGGGGGACAGAAAGAGAGTGACAGAGACAGAATAAGGAAAATATCACCATCTTGATAATGCTCCCCTGTTCCTCTCCAGCTGGTCTTCTTGGTGGTGATGGTCGCCCTGAAAAGTATAGAATCTAATGGGTTAATATATGCTCAGGCCAGGTAGGAAAATCCAGGCATCTCCCTGGTGGGAGGAGTTTGCTGTTCTCTCTTAAAACAGACTTTGGGTTTGTTGCATCACGTGCAGTCAGTCCTGTGCCTGCAAGGCCTCAGGGGAGTGCTTTGGGGGGGTCTTTGATGGATTATGACACCCCCTCAGCTGCCTCTCACATGAGTGTCCCATGGATGTGGCCCGTGGGATTGGGGGTTTCACAGCCAGGCTGGTTTGTGTAAGGGAGGATGGGTGTTTACTGCCTCTAACCAGAGGTTACACCTGAAACCTCCTCCCCTCCTTGTTTCAGGGGGAGTAAACCTGGCTTCTGTGGGCTGTGGTCTCTTGCACCCCAAATTTAGCCAGGGAAGAATCTCTGCTGTGTTTGGCTCTCTTGTGGATGCATTCCTCTCCTTCAGCTTTGTTTGTTTCGTCCTAGACCTGAGATGATTAAACAATAGTGTGCTCTTTATCCAGGTGGATTAACTCACAGTCCAAAGCTCTCCAGGGGAGGCTTCTGCAGTTGTAGCTTCCTTACACAGTTTTTGCTATAATGGGAAAAACTTCATAACAATGTTTAAGGCATGAACCATTTCAGTCCCTGACATACACTCAATGTTCTTTTCTCAATCTCATTCCTGCACTTGTGCAGTACTGTGGTATGCTTATCTCCAGGAACTAGGACAAGGATGGAAAAGTGCTGCTCTACTTCTGCATGGACCCATTCTCCAGCCTCATCTTGTTCTTTGTCATGGTGTATCATTACCAACAATCCTTGGTCAGCTCTGCAATCATCCAGCTGTTGGTATTTGAGACATACACATTAGCCCCTTGTCTTCTGGGATTCTGCACCACTCTGTGGCACAAACATGAACATGGACTTGGTGAACCATTCTTTGAAAAGGGAAAAGATGAGAAAGCTGATAGAATGCATTTGTCCCTTTTCCCCCTCTGCCTCAACTCTTTGGGAGTAATCTCTCTATAATCTTTCACAACTTACTGTAAAATGCAGTTATCAAAATGAAAGGCAGGAAGGTTAATATTAAAAGAACAATCACAGGATGCAACACCTTGTTAAAAACTCCTCTTGCTGCTGGCAACCATCCAAATAACATGTCCCACCAATGTTGTTCCCCATCCTTTTTCACCCATTCCATCACCTGGATTTCTTTTACATCATGATGAGCAGTAATCAGTCTTTTGTCCCTTTTTTTGTGCTTTCTTCAGTAGCAGCTTTATCAAGCTGAGATTTATTCCAACAGGGGTAGGGTGTAGGTCTTAAATCAGTGTTAAGTCATAACGATTGATAAGATGTAACAGAAGCTCAATAACTAAAATCAGATCCCATAATTTCAACACAGTTACAGACACAAATGTGAGTGATTACTTGTATCTACAACAGGGTTATCCACAAAAATAAAATCTCAAGGGGTTCTTATGTAGACACATCCATTCCATTGGGCCCTTACTCTCTGCTCCAGGGAATAGAGTACATCTCTGTTGGGATTTAATCCTGACACAATGATTTGGTATGTTATATGTACAAAGCATTGCATATTGTTAAAACAAAAATTTTGGCTTTACTCTTGCTAGAGTTGTAAGTGAAACAAATTAGTTACCACCAAGAGTGGAATTCCCTTTCAGATTTGGTTGCATTATCCCAGGCTACCTTTTGAATTTGAGTGGGTAAATTACTTTCATCTCCTTCCTTTATAAATGCCGTCATAAATTTCCCCCACAGCTGAGAAACGTGTGGTGCAGAAGGTACTATTGTTACCATAAGTAAAGAACAGAATCTCCACTCTGTGGGTTCAGCTTGTTGATGTGTGAACCAAATTTGGTTCCTGCTGGCAGTCATTGCTCCTGCAAGAAGGATAAGCAGTCCTTCCATGGCTAACTTGATCTTCAGTGTGGATATGCTGACATGATTCCTGGTATTGTTCCTGGGATGAGAGAACAATACAAGTCCTGGTGGGGTTTGTCTGTGGCTGAAGTTGTGGCTCAAGTTGTTTACCAGCCCAAGCTGATGACAAAATTCTTCTTCTCCACTCAGAATGTCTGTCTCTTTAAAGGTAGTTGAGTTGAATTGTAAAGATCTCTTTGGTCTGTCGGGGTCAGTTTGGCCTTGATGTTCCTCAGGTGGGATCTCAACTTCTACTTCATGAAGTGGTTGCTGTACTGCTGTTGCTGCTTCCCTCACCTTTTTGGGAGGGTCTCCTGTGGTTCAAGTTGCCTCCACAAATGGGATGCTCTCTGAATTTGAGTTACTATTAGAAATTATTATTTGTTGACAAGAACCTACTGGAATCCATGTATGGGCAGTCACTATGCATGCAGTAGGAATCCACTTGCCAGATTTCCATCTCATCTGGCTTGTGGCCATAATGCTCTTGGCAAATCAGCCACCTGAATCAAATAAAATGGAGGAGGGAGGGGGAAGGGTAATTTTTTGTGTGATTATTTCCTTTCTGCCCTAGGGTAGGGTTCTAGTACTCAGGGAGACCTGAATATAAAGAATCAACTTTCCCCTGTTCAGTGTTGTCAGGAACAGCCCATACATTTACATACTATGCAAGTCTGCTATATTTTTTCTGGAACTCTTGATATCTCAGTTGCTGTCTGCAGCGCTGTTTGGGTTGCAGTTTGCTGACCCTGACCATTGTCTGTGGTTTCAGTTTTAATTAGGGGTCCTAATGTTACTTCCTCATCATCAGATGACAATGCAAGCATTACATCTTGCTTTGTCAGAAAAATAGACCTGTGTACTGTCTTCCAACTTCTTCATTGTTTACCAAAAAATCAGTGTTATGAGATGACATAACTAATGTCATTAGTCTCTTATCCACATCCCAAAGCTCCATCTGAAGCCTCCTAGTATGCTCACACTGTTGTAATGCCACTCAGTAAAAACCAACATTTTCTCCCAAAGCCTGCTTTCTCTCCTCTCATTTAACTGGTCCTGCAATCTTTTCACCAAATCCTGCTGACATCCAGTCATTTTTTCCCCTCTACTCATTTGTTAGTATACCTTTCCTTTTGGGCAGCAGTAAAAGCCGCTCCCAAAACGGCACATAAAATTGCTTTTCCTTTCCTCTTTTTACCTTTTGTTCTCTTGACACCACATTTATGCATTTAACTACCATGTCAGGATTATACCAATTTTCAGTAGCCTATTCTGTGCCCAGGGGAATTGGGAAGGCATTATATTCTCTCAACTTTTCCAGAATCAGGGAGCAGTCAAGCACTGACGTTTCTAGGGCAGTCTTGGCTTGCAGCTGCTTGGATCCCTCCTGGCTGCTAACAACCAATAGATCACTCCCCAGCATGCCCTGGCCATAACTCAGGGGTAGAGTGATGATGGTATCCCAAACAAATTCTTTCAACCACAGCATCCTGCCCGTGACACCAAAGATGTGGTGTCACACCCTTAAGGGGAAGCAAGCACACGAGATTCATAAATGCTCATGGTCGAAAGGAAGAACAAAAGCCAGAGGATCCACAAAAACTCAGTTTTATTAGTAAATTACACTCCTGGCATGGAAATTGATGTGTTAATCCCTATCCTACTATATAAACATACAGCAGTGAGTTTTGGATGAAGGGATCAGATGAAAAGGAGAGAAAGAAAGGAAGAAAGAGGGCAAAAGAGATTACCAGTCCTGATTCCAAAGCCAAGCACCCAAACTTTAAGTTCTAAGATCAGTGAGTGCTGTCTGCCTCTGGAAATCTGGCTGATGGCTTGTTGTCAATATGTAAATTATAGCCAGGTTACTTCTGCCAGCTGTAGCAATTAAAGATTGCTGTTAATTAAACTGACTGACCATTAGGCTAGAACCTGAAATTTATACACTCTCAGCTGTTTTGGATGATATATGCACATGAATGCATAAGAGAGCTCTGCCTCTGATGCAACACTAAATCTCAGTCCCAAAAAATAAGGGTTTTTGTTCTCTGTGGGTTAAAAAAAAAAAAAAGTAGCTATTTGTTGCAGTTCTGCTTGTGCTTTCCTTATTGAGAACCTCTGGATGACTGTATGCACTATTAATCTTAGAGCTGTTTTTTTCATTCTGACTCATTTTTTGTATTTCCTTGGGGATGTGGGGCCCGCAGAAAAGAAGCTGGTGTACTGTGCATCCTGTTTCAAAGTGGTCCAGGATTTCAGTGCAATTTTTCTTGCTTTTTGTAGTTTAATGCTTCAAATAATTACTGCCACTCAGCCAAAAGTCCTAGTCTATCACAATTGGGAGGACCCAATGTAGAGTTTCAACCTAATCAGTCAACCTGTTGTTACCTCTTGTTGATTCTCTCTGGTGTTCAGGTAGCATAATCCTCTTAAATATTCAGTATGAAAGGATATTGTGCATGTGAAGATGGTGGTGATAATCACTAAAGCAATGAGTTAGAGAAGATCTAAAATGCTTTGTCCTGGGGTGATGCTATGGTACTTTATTCCCCTATCGTCTGCTTTATGCCCAGAAATAGGTCCTGAAGCTTTAAGCTAGGCCCAGGGGAAGTGGGGGAAGCCAGGCAAGTACTTTCGGTGGTCTGTGTTCACACACAGATACTCTTCTGCTCTCTCTTGGTTCTTTCTCAGCGGAGTGAGGGAGAGTTAAATTCTTTGCTTTTAGCTAGCTTCTTCTTTGTTAGCTGAGGCAAGAAGCTTTTCCCAAGACTGTGGCTGCTTCTTGTGGAACTGTTCAGCTTTGCTCCGGTTCAAACACCAGAGCAAAGAACAGAGCACCAGAACATCACCCAGAGCCCCATGCTGCAGCCTGGCAGGGAGGCCCTGGGACACCACATCCTGGCTCTGGACCTCAGGAAGAGCCCAGCAGGACTCTAAAATCCACCAGCTTTCTCCTCAGCAGGAAGGTTCAAATATTAACAGTGTTTTGTTTCTTTTATTCTACCCTGCATGCACTCTACTTGTTAAATAAGCAGGTTTTTTCACTTTCCTCTGAGAAATTCTTTTTGTATTGGTGGGGGAGTACTGAAACCTGCCTTCTTTAGAGGAGATGTTCATTTCAGGATGTTTCCTCCTAACTTGTCTCAAACCGAGACATCCTTCTAGAAAATTGCATGTGGAGAGTGCTTCATACCTGCTGGTACACAAAGTGTAGATACTGTGTGTTCTTAAGGAAGCAGCATCTTTGTGTAGGATGGGAGCATGTACATCCTTCAGTTTGTGTGATAGAGACACCAAAATGAGGAGAAGCAGCAGGTTTTAGTCAAGCTCTATAAAACCTGACATAGGCTTCCACAAATATGCACTAATTCAGCTGCTCTGCTGGTGTCAAGCTGAGCCCTCCATGGCCAAGATCCTTGGAAGACAGCTGGCTCAACCAGTTGCTAAAGGGAGGGTTAACAGAATAAACTTGAGGTGGGGCATTTGGGAAGTCATCTCTCCTTAGTTACAGCACTAAGGAGACACCCTCAGTCTTGAGCTACTGTCCTTGCTGTGTCACTTAAAGAAGCAATAACAGTCAGTGAATTCATCCCAGATGATTCCAGCAGACCATTCTTCCCCAGCTGTCATTCAGCTTGTCTGAAGAAATTCCCTCTGTGGAACTTCTTTTCCACCTAACATATTCAATGCCTGGATCACCGTTCCACTTTTAAAAATGCAGAAAAAATGCCTGCTTTGTAACTGCAGATTTTGAGTTTGGCAGAACCAGATTGGTAAACCAAGTAACAAAAGGCTGTTATATTTTGTAGCAGGAAAAAAACATAAATAATATAGAATTACAGGACAACATCAGGTCAGTCAAGCCAGTATGAACTGTTTCAGTTCATATTGAAACAGAAGGATAGCCCTGTCTGTGCCATGGTGGTGTTTAGAGGCAGAATGCCTGAGTCAGTAGTTGTGTGGACTGTACTGGTGGGAGTTTTTGTTCTGGAGACTCTGTTTCAAACCCTTCATTGCTATCTGGCTTAGCATTTTTGTTCCTGGTGCTATATAGAACGTTTTCAAATTACCATTGTGTTGTTGCTCAGCGCAGGGAGAGGGGGAAGACTTATTTCCCATACAAAATTTTTTTGGCTCGGAGACAAAAGAGAAGAGAGCAGGTTTTTTTTGGCTCAGGTTAGCAGATAGAGAGCCAGTAACTGATCAGCTTATTAATACAGAGGATTTCAAATCACACAGTCAGCCAAAAAAGCCCATTTAGAAACAATTAAAAAGAAGCAAAAAAAGGGCGAATTACTATTCTGTTGGCCTTCAATTAACCACAGCCCAGTCTCTGGCTACTTTTTAGAAGCTGCTTTAGCTTATTTGTTTAAACATCCTTTATTTTTTTCCTAAGGAGAGAGGTCATGATGGCAGGGGAAAATAAGCTCTGTGTGAGCTTTACATGCAGGTGCTTTTTAAACTTGAAGTGGCGCTCTAGGTGTCACAGCAAATCTTAGTCATCACTTTTCTGGTGGCTAGTTAAGAAGAAAAGGCAAGCAGTGTGTTTTGGTTTGACTTGATTTCTGGTTTTCCTTGGTTAACATGGAGTAAAAATGCTTCTCAGATATGCTAAGGATAGTTCATAGCCTCTGACTGCAGCTCATCTGTGACAAACAACCTTTCCCTACCACACTCCTGAGTAGGAGGTAGCATTTGTTCCACACTTGCTGGCTATTTGTATCCCACTCCATTTGGGCAATGGGTGGACAGTCTGAGTTGCCCACAGAATTTTTAAAAATTCTTTCTTTCATGGAAAAACCCATGGAAATGCATCTTGTCAGTAAATAAAACTGATGGTTCTGTACCCCTGATTCTTTTTGACTGCAGATATCAGAAGAAATATTATTTTCAGTGGCAGAGGCCATGTTGAATTAGATCTAGCTGAAGTGGTTCTTCCCTCTCAGAGGTCTCTGCTGCACCTCGTGTGGTGATGAGATGTCACAGAGCAGGCTGACAAATGCAGGCACCACAGACTTTTCTGTCAGCAAGGAAGAGTGATCCCTGAGCTCCAAATACTATTAAGTAAATGGATTGTTTAAAGAGCTGATACACCTCTAAAACTGGTGGTAAATTTTTGTTGTGATACTTAGCAAATAGGCAGGCTTCAACCTTCAATGAAGAGAATCCATTAAGTAATGATGAACTTTTACATTTTATTGTCTTAGCTGCACTGTTTGGGAAGCAAAGCAGTAAATGAGCAGCTGTAGGTGCTGTGTTTTCATCTTACCTCCACAGAGTAGCAGTTGTCCTCTGGAACTGCAGCTTTCCCACAGCCATCCTAGGCCCTCTCGCATCCCCTCCCAGCTCTTTGCAGTCAGGTAATGGCACACCTCCAATATGTACTGTAACCATTCCCTAGCTGAGAAGCTAAGAATCCTTGTTTTATCCATGTTCCTCCTTGACCAATCCAGTATCTTCAACCTGCTCAAGTGCACAGGTATAAACATTCAGCATCATGGGCCCCAAGGTGCAGCTTCCACATGTAGGTGCTAGAGGAGTGCAAATACTGGTGCTCTGTACTCACACCCTGGTGATACCTCACATGGAGTACTGTGTCTAGTTTTTGGGTCCTTAGTACCAGAGAAATGAGGCTCCTGAAGAGCTGTGAAGGTGATTATGGGGCTGGAGCATTCCTCTTCTGGAGGAAAGGCTGAGGCAACTGGGCCAGTTTAACCTGGAGAAGACTGAGAGAGAATCTTGTCAATGTCTATAGACATCTGAAGAGGATGTGTCAGGCTCCTCTTGGTGGGCTGGGCAATAGGATGAGAGGCAACAGGCTGAAACTGGAACAGAAAGTTCCGCCTGAACATGAGGTTACGGAGTCTCCTTCCCAGGTGATATTCAAAATTCATTTGTACACAATCCCGAGTTAATGAATTTTTGGGGAGCCTGCTCAAGTAGAGAGGTTCGACTAGACCTCCAGTGGTCCTCTCCAACCTTACCATTCTGTGTGAAGAACTGAAGAATAGTCATACTAAAGTACACCAACTCTGCCTGCTGTGCAGCTTTGAAGTGTGAGTGGATTTGGAATAGAAAATGCAACCAGGGATGATGGAATATCAGGAGATGTATCAGAAACAAAACACGCACCATTGGTGTTAAAAACAGGAACACACTCCCGGAGCTAAAGTGCTTTCAGCTTTTATTATAAGGCCTAAAGCTTGGAGGGCCTGCAGGTCGAGCAGGAGTGTTCCCGACAAGGAAGGGCACTGCAGAGCTGGCGCTGGCTGGATCTTTTTCCTTTCTTGAGCAGGGATGTTCCCGATGGTCCAGGTGGAGCGGCATGGTCTCACTGACTCAGATGCCCCCTTTTTATACTGTTTTTTGTTCATTTGGATTGGTTTCTGTTGGGATCCTTCATTTGCATGAAGGTTTAAGGCACTTGTTTGGCCCTTACAGTTCTGTCCAGGCTGGCTCGTTTTTGCTGGGGGAGGGGGGGTGCATTTTATTTAGGTGTAATACGGTACCTTGAGTACCGTATTTCTTATAACTACCCTTCTAACCCCTTTTGCAATATAATAACTAAACGTTTTAACAGTTTATGCTTAACAATTATTAACTATTTTACAACAGTTTCTAACCTGTTTTTGACAATTGGTATCCATCGTGTGTCTTTCATGCCTGACCTCCTCCTGAAAAACTCCTCTGTGGCCTCTTCACGCTGTCAGCTGGGCTTGGGATGTCTTTCCCATCTCTGGCCATGGTGGTTCCCTGAGTGCCCCTTGGAGCACAGCATGGTGTCAGGTGGGTCCTGGACCCCAAGGACATGGTGTAGCATTAGCAGGCCTGAAGAATGGCTTGACTTTGCTGTGTGTCACCATGGCTGGTGCCTGTGCCCTGGCTCCTGATGGCACACTTTGAAATACAAATGACAGCAGTAATTGGCAAGAGATAAATCCGGCTGGAAGGGCCCCAGGCTGCAGGGAGTGAGGTGCTTAAGTGACAATTACTGTTCTGCATCCCCCAGCATCCCCAGCAGCAGTAGCCTTTGGTCTGTGCTTTAGAGGAGATGTAACACGTTAATTGGAATGCTTCTCTGTTACCATGTCTCACTTAGTTTCTTGTCTGATGCTGCTTTAGTGGGGAGGCGGGGGAAGGCTTCTCTTTGTTGAGGTGGCTGTTTATTGTTAAATCCTATTGAAATGTGTGTCGTTTGTCATGTCGTCTCCTAAGATTGACTAGCTGCCTTTTTTTTTAAGGTAGAAGCTGCAAGGAGAGAAGTAATACAAGCTAGATGTAGTATGAGCTGTGAGTTGGAAACAGGATTTAGTATTCCTGATAAGCTTACAAATTAAAAATGTACATTTCACACCAGCTTAGGGGATGACATACTTCCTTCACATCTGAAGAAAAACTGGTAGCAATAACTTAAATGTATAGATAGTATACACATTTATTATACTGAATAGTTATTTTTCAGTATATACATAACTTATCCTTAATTTTTAAATTATTTTTTACAGCTTGAAATTCAACACTAGCCATAGTTTGGAAGACTCTGACTGAGCTTCCTCGTTGTGTTTACACCCTGACTTGCAGTATTAATAGGTGAAAGGAGTTAATTCAGTAAGGTTTGTAAGTGACAACCAAAACTGCTTTCTTTTAGATTTTAAAGACTGAGAAGGAGAGAGTCGAAAGAATCAGATCTTGATGCTATGGCCTGGCATGTCTGCAGCATAGTGTGGGCAATGAATATTGTAATACTGACAGATTCTCCAGAAGAAACACAGATTGCTTTCACCCATGGAAAGGTACTGCATTTCATAAAGGATTCCAGGAGCTCCTTTGCAGAGTGTTTCAGCTTGAAGGCCTATAAAGTAGAGAAATGGCAGGGATAAAAATTCCAGGATAGATTGTAAAGCTGCAGCAGTAAGTAGTGTGCTGTCAGTCTCTGGATCAAAGCAGTGATAGCAAGTGCAGCAGCTCAAAAAGAGTTTAAAGACCTGGGAAAATCAGCCAGAAGGGCAGTAATGGCTCCATCTGCCCACTAATGTAAACAGGTTGTAAATGTAGAGGACATAGCTTGAAGAAGTGGGTAAGGACAAACAATGTTTTGAAATGGGGGTGGTTTTAGTTTTCTAAAATGTTCAAGAGGAAGGCTGATTTCTTTCTAGGAGTAAATATATCTGGCCCCTTTCAGCAGCTTGTTTTATATCTTCCAGTAGTTATCCTCATAAAAGAATGTGGTTGCACTGTACTGTGAAATGCTCTCTCATCTCATCTTTTAAGATACTAGACTGGGCAGGTCATTATTTGGTGGGAGACACTACTATGACTAATTGTAGAGGGAGAGGGAAAGATGATAATTTTACTGAGAAGCATGACTCCTACAAAGTGTGATACTGAGGTGCCCTACAGTTTAAATGCCTTGATTCCATGCCCAGGTATTGTTAGCTGCATAATGAAGACTAAAGGGAAAAGATAGCTTACATGAAATGTCTGCTTTTAAGAAAGGTACAGGATGGAGCAGAATAGAACTGCTCTTTCCTGCTCCTGATCTCGGGCTGATCTGCAGCTTGAAAGAACTTAAGCATTACTTACACACCCTGGTGGTCTGACATATAAGTAGAGGTGACTTACATTAGGATAGCTGGTCGAGGTATCACCCTGAGCTACCTGCTGACTTCTGCTGTACAGGTGGCAGAGCTTTCATGGTAGCTTTTGAATCTATGGTTTGCAGCCTGATGTCTTAGGAATACTGAATCTGGTGTCTGCCAACCTAAAAATGGGGAGGTTTTACAAGCCAGGATTGGCTATAAGACACACAGCTGTCCATGGGACAAATAATTTGGTCAGCTGTCCCCAGTAAGCTGAAATGTGCTCATGAGTGAGTGTATGCCCTGGGATCCTGTGCATTGGCCACAGGACCATGGCAAGGCTGCAGTTCTGTCTGATAGGGACCCACTGAAATGTATTTCTGGGGATGCTTGCTTCATGCTGCTGGCTAACGTGAGCCAGCATGTGCCCAGGTGGCCAAGAAGGCTGATTTCACTCCTAGTCTTTGGCTGCACTGAACACCTCTATTTTGAGGATCTGTTCCTGAAAAAATATTAAGAACCTAATTGTTTACTGCATGAAACTGATGACTGCAGGGTATCTCTGAATCCATCAGCTTGTTGCTACTGAATGTGATTAGATGCTTATACAAATAAAAGAAATCGAACAAAATGATGACACTTATTTTTATAGTGTAATGGGAGAGAAAGGAGTATAAGGAGAGGGAAAAAAAAAAGCTTAAATGAGAAGAAACAAATATTAATGGAGAGTGGAGCAATAGTTGGTGAGAGGAAAATAAGCTCAGTATGAGTCACACAAGTAGTGAAGTGTATGCTTTTGTAGGAAAGCTAGAGACCAAGATGAATGAAAGGAAGTTAAAAGGACAAATATATATATATAAATGAGTAATTTTCTTTCAGAATTGTATTAGAAATCCACTAAAGAGCTGATGAGCCTGAACATCTCTGGAGACTCAAGGGACAATTAAGAAGAGAAAATTAGAATATAAAATACTTCTTACACTGGAATACCTGGTGAGCTTAACATTATCTTTTGGTAAAGAGTTGGCAGGAGTAGAGATACTTCTATACTTAATAAGCCCTCACTGAATCTCATGATTTAGCAGGCAGTGATACAAATATGAGACTTGAACTCTGCTTGTAACTTTGCCCTGTAATGCCCTTGTCTGTGCTTAATTTTCCTGGTCTTCAAAATGTAGATAAAGATAGTGGCTTTGTTGTTGAAGCAGTTTGAGATTGACCAATGTGTATGCATAAATACAGATAATATTAATATTATAATATTTGAGCTACATTAATCTATTAAGTCACCGGTTATTTCTTTAGTATTAGCTGAATTACCTCCTAGGGAAAAAACAACCCCCAAATAAATGTGATTTAATTTATTGTTACAGCTATAATAAGAATCTGGAAGATTGCCAGTGCTCTTTTTATTGAGGAGGGAGAGATGATAAGGGTGATCCAGGGAATTATAAACTCATGACCCTCATTTGAGTGCCTAAGAAAATTGTTGAGAAAGTCAATATAGATGTCATTATAAAGTACCTGAGGTGCAAACCAGCATAACTTTCTCTAAGTGTAAACTTCCTCTAATATATTAGAATTCTTTCAAAAAGTTAAGGTAGTGCACAATGGGAGAAATGTTAGATATACTGTAACTTATTTACACTCCTGAAAGGCTTTTGTTGAAGTTTTTCAGAGGAGGCTGTTAGGGAAAGCTGGTAATCAAGGGGTGAGTCTTATAGTCACACAGCAGGTTTAATAACTGTCTTAAATAGGAAGCAGAGACATTGCAAATTTGTACCAGGGGAAAAGGCTGGTTTGTCATAGTAGGAGAATATTAAGAGCAGAGCACCTCAGGGGTCGTGCTGCTGTATGGAATGATGACAGTATTAATGGTCCAGGAGAGAGGCTAAGCAGTTTGATTACCAACCCTTAAAAGAGATACAACATTGGTTTTGTCAATCAAGCGTACGTAGATGAACTGGGAAACCTTCCAAGAGGAGTTTTCAAAGTGCTTAGTCCAGCTGAACCCTCAGTGTGAGGAAATCTCTCCTGGAGTGTAAGGGCTTCGGTGGTGCCCAAAGATAACACAAACCCGGGCATATAATAAATGTTTGACAATACTTTCAAGTGTTTGTGGCATAGTCATGTGAAAACTTCTTCAAGAGGCTCAGTGGTGAAATAGTCAACTTTGCATGAAGAGGTCAGCAGGGGTTATGTCCAGCTCTGATCCATGCTTGGAAAATAGCCATGTTCTGAAAACAGATCAAGTTGGCTAATGCAGGCCTGGCCTTACTGGTTGGGCCAGAACCAGTTAAAAGCAGTGTCTTCTGGGATGGTTTTGTGCCAAGTTGTATTTAACCTTCTGATTTTTGGTAGGGGGCATCAGCAGATCTCAAGAGGGCAGAGAGCGATCCTCCTTATATCTTGCCTTTAAGCCTTCCAGTTCCTGATAATCAGTGGCCAAGGAAATTCCTCAACCAAAGACCTTCATGTTTAGAAACAATTCTAAGGACAGCAAAAGGAATCTACAGTCTATTAACTTGTTTTAATCCCTGCTTGAGCCCATTCCTAGTTTTGGTCTGCACCCACAGTTGCCCAGTTTTCTGCAGTTGCATAGCAGGCAGCTTTTTCCTGTTGGTCTCAAACCTTTCCTGAAAGGCTCAGAGATAGCTTGCTGCAAAACCTGGAAAGAGAAGAAATACTTTTCTGTGTGTGACTTTTACTACCTACAATTTTCAGCTTCTGGTGTCTACTTCCTCACTGTTATGTCAACTGTTAGGCTGTCTCAGGAGATTATTTTTGTTTATTTTGTTTATTAAAACTCCTAAACCACTGGAAATACGTGTAGCTTTCCTGCTGCCCACGCCTTATGCTTTGTACCCTTTTAATATATTAAAATGGTTCATTGGCAGATATGACAAGGATCAGGGCAACACAGAGTAATCTTTGTGGCTGGGAGTAGTGAGAGACAGTAGGTGGAAAGAGAATATGGGAGCTCCTCATTTTGGTACATGTGAGTTAAGGGATTTTATGCCCTAAGCTTGACTTTACATCTCTAAATACTTATCCATACCTCTCTGTGTTGTACATTCTCATGTTCAAAAGAGTTGTTCCAAAAACTAGAGGATTTTTACGGCTTGTGAATAGTTCTGAAGAAAACATGCAAGATGCTGAAAACCTGTAGTCAGATTTTATCTATTTGGAAGTGAACATGCATTATTTTCCTTTTAATTGTGGGGTTCCCCTGGACATCTGCATGCCTCTGGACACACTCTTTTCTTTAGTGAGGAAATGGAGACGTGTGGGCTAATGAACGACTGAACCCATGTCTCCAGATGTGAAAAGCTAATGTATTCAGAAACTGTTTTCATGCACACTCTTGAATTTAAAGGAGACACACGGGGAGGAAACACAGCAGGAATTCTTTATGTTCTGTGGCTTCCCAGCCTGTTCTTATGTTCATGCAGCAAACCTCATTGGACAGCTACTCTCAGGCTATTTTTTTTTCCTATGGGAGCAGTCACTTCAGTTGAGCCCTTTGTTGAGATGGCTTCTGCTGTAACTTTACTACTCCCTTAGATTTTTTAGAACAGCCCCTCCAAGCCAAACTTCCCTTTTTCCAGAAAGGCACGTGGCAGTAAACTAGGGGAAGGTTAGTGTAGGAAATGTAAATCTGATTGAAGGAGTGATAGTTCAAACAAACTTCAGCCCCATTCCAGAAGGGTCTTTTATGCTCATGATATGCCCTGTTCATTAAGGTGGAAAGGGCACATGCTGCCCACCTCTGGAACTGCAGAATGTGATTGCTGTGGTGTAGGCTTCTGTGTAGGTAAAAATGGCAAATACAAGCCCTGTTTACTAGAGCAGCGGTGAAATGTGATCTGCCAGAATTTGGTGTGTGCTTCCACCAAGCCAGAAGCATTATGGTGTTAATCCCCTTCTGCTGAGGCTTCGCCCTCCCAGGGTGGGGACATGCACTAAGGTAGAACTGGTTTCTCTCTGCCCCTGCTGTCATAGCACTAGCTGAAGTTTGTGTAGATATGAGGCTTTATCCTCTTCAGCCCAAACAAGCAAACCTGGCCTCAGAGCAAGGACCTACCTGTTTACATTGTAGCAGAGAGCAGTCTTTACCCCAAGTCCTTTTCTCTGTTGTTCCCTCTGTGTCACTGCTCACTTCCTGGGGTCTCAGTTTTCATCGTGACTCCTACATTGAGAATTTTTTATGTGTGAATTTGAACAGGTGTATTTTCTTTTCACAGTAAAAGGGGGAAATGTTACATTGCACTGAAAAGAAATTACTTGGGGAAAAGAAGTTTTCAGAAGATAAGTTTATTTCACCATAACTTCTTAAAAACCTGATAGCTATCTTTCATATTTTAAGTTTTTTCAGTATCTGGTTTTACATCAGGCAGAATTTTAAAAATAAAGGGTGTGGGGCACTTATCTGTTCTTAATTGAACAATTGTTTTGAGGTCTGAAATATTTAATGAGTGGTTTGGGGATTTTGTTGTTTTGCTTTTGATTGTTTTGATTTTTTTCTTCTTTTTTCTTTTAAACACATTCCTATCAGTAGGTTATCTTCACACAACTTTGAGGATTGTTCTAATACTTATAGGCTTTTTAAATTTTTGCAGTTCTGGTAAATTAGTAAACTCCAACTATGTAAGATGATCTTAAAGACACTTTCTGACCTAGGGGATTCTGTGATTATAGAAAAATTGGAGCCAGAGCATGTTAAATAAATAAGACAAAAAGAGAAGATGAACAAGGTGAAAACCGTGGTCTTTAGAGAGGACATAGTTGACATGAAAACTTTTGAACTGTATTTTGAAAAAGAAATAGTCCTAATAAGTAGTAAAAGCTGTTTTGGAGAGAGCACCTGCCCAAGGTTGCCAGCCAATTTGTGTTCTGTAGTGTCACTACAATGTAGCTGGATGTCTCTGTGCAGTGTGTCTGCAGTTACTAAAGTTGTGAATCAACAACTTCACTGTGTCAAACAGCCAGAAATTTTTCTTTTCTAATGTGTTTCCCTTACAGAGCTTATAAATGTTAATTGTAAGAATAGCAAGTGTGAAACAGAAAAAAAAAAAGAAGCATACAACATGGGTCTTAAAAAAGGAAAAAGCTCACTACCTTGAGGTACAACTATGTTGGAGTTTTGCCTGAATAAAGTCAGAAAGATGAGATGCTTTGTTTTTAAACAAAAATGAGTTCCTTAGTTATGCTCTGTCTTATTCCTCAGTTTCCTAATATATATTCTGCTTTATCTGAGAAAGACACCAACTGTGATTTTGAAGCACTAGGCTAAATTCATCCTGATGAGTCTGAGTGGAATTATACTGAGGAAGTTTGGTCCAGGCTTTCTGAATATACTGAGAGAATAATTATAATGTAACCTGCAAGAAAAGCATGGAAAAATCTGTAAGAGCACACTGTTACCAACAACATTTCTAAGGCACTTTTATATGTCTTCCCTTTATTTTATGCTGATTATAGTTGTGTTTATTACATATGTTCCCTTCTTCTTTCCTGTAGATTACTATGGAAGGATAAATGTATTTGCACACAAATATGTTTACAATAGAAAACGTTGTCATCCTTTTAAAAGTAAAATCTATGTATTGCTTACAACTACAGATAGATACTATTTTATCAGATCTTAAACATTTGTAAATTAAAAGAAAAAATATTTTAACTACTAGATTTGCTTTCAGCATAGGAAGAACTAAGATAATAAAAATATACTGTGTTTGTTTGTCTCTTCTATGCATAGCCCATATAAAAAAGCACAACAGTGTAGAAAGTTCAGATTATATCTCTTTTCTTTTGTAAGAGATTCAGTATTCCTTACCTTCTCTCTACTGACTTTATATGTTTGGACATGTCATTTAGATTCTTGGTGCATCAGGTCATACTGTCAATGGGATCTGTAGAATGAATATAAATGTATCTTCCTGGAGGGTGTTCTAAACATCTGGATCAAGTTGAAAGTAGTACCAGTGTAAGTCCATATCTGCAGGAACCTGTTGTACAGGGATGCTCCAGAGTCTCTCTAGCATGACTGAGAGGAAAAATCCATTCCAGTGGGCTCCATCTAAGAACTGCTGGATTTGATTCACATTGCACTTGCTCTATTTTCTAACCATGTTACATCTGTGGAAGTTATGACAGTATAAAGGTAGTGTTCTAGAACGAGCTCTGTGCCACAGAACACTGCTTATTGGCAGTGCATGTGTTCAGTTTGGCCTGGACAGTAAGTGCTGAGGTTAGACATCCCAGGAGAGAGTTGTGGATGTCAGCTGCTGTCCTTGCACGATGGTCCCAGCCCTGGCCAAACTCAGCAGCAACTGAATACTCTTAGCAGGTTAAACTGCACTCACAAGTTCTTCAGCCAAAACAACCCACACACAGGTAAAATCAACAACAACAATCAAAAAAGAAATCCCCAAAGTAAATCTGAACTGCTACAGTAAAATGTTAGAGTAGCATAATCTTTTTTAAATACTGCTTCAAATGGAAAAAAAAAATCTGAGTTCATTAACTGTACATGACAGAAATGACATCTGTTAATAAGAATTTAGCCAGTTGATGGTTTTGGGGATCACTCAGAAGTGTGACTTATGCTGTCATCCTTTTAGCTAAGCTAAACCAAATGGGATCAAGATGTTCTTGTTCCACAGGGGGATACCCACAGTTGCAGTTCTTCAGGATCAACAGTTGTGCTTTAGTTTTGCATCCTACCTTAATCTGAATTAAGTCCAGGCAAGTACCATCCTTGGAGGAAACAGACCCTGTTAAAGCAGACAGAAGACCAGCTATGTGCTGTATGTGATTCAACATAAGTTAATTTCAACATAAATCTACCCACACAGTGATCTTGCTGTTACCCAGAGTTCATAAGACTTATCATTAGAAAGTGGAAATGTTGCTATCCCAGCCCTGCTTGTTGAGGGACACAGCTTCAGGCTGATCCCAGCCCTACCCAAGCTCCTTCATGACCACAGCAAGCCTTGGCAGCAAAAAACCAGCACTCCAGCACACAGATTTGAGGTGCAGCAGCTAGCAAAACAAATAGTGACACTCTGCTCTCTGGAGCTGTGCTCCTTCCTTTGCAAGCCCCATCACTGTCTGGGACCCCTCTCGGGTACAGTGAAGCAGCCCCACATCACCTGCTTGCCTCTGTACCCCAAACTCTCCCTTTCTCTCCCTCTCACCTCTTGACGTGGTGTCAGAGCAAGCTGCAGCACTGCTCTGAACTTGTTCTATCCAGTTTATGTAGCCAGCCTGTTCCTAGAGGTACATTCCTGTGGCTGCCTGACACTTCACAGGAGGAAAAAGCTTCTTGAACTCCCCCCATGCCTCCCAAGCTGTTTTATAGGCAAAGGTCAGATCATCGTTTCTTCTACTGTCTGTTCCCCAGTTTCACACTGTCTCTTGTGGCACGACTTGAGGAGGAAAAAAACCCAACACTTTTTGTTTAAATGTGTGTTCATAAGGGAAGCTGTGGAATGAGAAAGGGCAGAATTAATCTTTATAATTTAAAAATGTTTCCTTGCCCTAATTAAACATTTTTAGGTAACCAAACCAAATCGTCAGAGGTGAGCAAAAGATTTTACAACTCCACCTATAACTTTATTTAAGAATGCAGAATTTCTTTGGAGTTCCGTGCTGTGGACGACTTTGTTAGCTTAGGCTGCTGACAAAAGCAAAAGGTGTATTTATAGCACACAATCCAGGATAAGCAAATGACAGCTCCATTAACTAGCAGCACAAATGGCCTGGGACATGACTAACCAACAAGGGATCATGCTCCCCATTAGTCTTCCTGGAGGACAGCTGGTGGAGGCAGCAACGCTGACCCAGTCAGTCCGTGTGGGTGGGGCAGGGTTGGGGGAAGATGGTTTTATCTTCAATTCCTCCTTGATTTTAGGCAGCCAGGTCATGATGATAAAGCACCCCTCATTCCTTCATGTTAAGATTATTCTTTTGGTCTGCACTGCTATGGAACTGCTTACACTGCACTCATGGTGGGCTGTGAAAATTTATGCCTACAGAAAAATAAAGATAGTGACTCAGCAGGCCTTACTCAGTGCAGATTATTGGAAAGATTATGTATCGTATTCACAGCTCCATGTAAATAAATGGCTCGAGAGGTATCTGTATCCCAGAATTAGGCTGCTGGGTGTTTCAAGGCCACCACAGACAGGTAGATGGAAATACTTGCTCAGGGAGATTGTGAATGAAGGTCAGTCAGCACTGATGAACGAATACAGTTAAAGTGGTGACAGCTGTGTTCTCTGGTAAGAAAGCTGCTGAGAATTATAATTGTGGAAATGATACACAGATGCTCAATGCTAGGGCTTAATGCTGTTCTGAAGCCTGCAGAATTCAGGTTCTGCTCTTGCTGGTGGCTCATTTTCTCTGCAGAAGTACCTCATTGAGGGACCAAACCCCGTTCCACTTGCTCACTGACCTGGCGGAATTGCCACAACAAGGAAAGGTGGAGGGAAGGCTCTGGGAGTCTCCACCCTGTAGGAAGGAGATTTGGAAGTATGAGTGTCAGATGTGATGTAGCTCAGGTGGCCATTTACTTTCCTTGGCATGGAAGAGTCGGGCCTCCAGGACATCGTTATGGAGTCTGCAAAAGGCTCTGCTCTGTGGCATGGGGAGGGAAGCTGTGTTGAGCATCCATGTGCTTCCTTGCCCAGCTGTCCTGGGCTCTGCTTTGGTCACTGGTGCCAGGCACTAGAGGGACATGTCAAGACATGATCTTGCTTGGGACTGTGCCAGTAGTGTACATGATCCCTTTCCAAATAATCTGTGGGAGCCCTGGTACCCCAAAGGGTTATTTGTTAATTAAAATGGGAAATGCTTCCCTATTCAGAGCATTCCCATGTAAGCTTAACAGCAACTGCTTCAGAAACCTTCCTCTTAGTATCTTTAATGCTTTGGCTGGAAAAGTGTAAATCTGGGAATGTGAGAGGCCTTGTCTTTCTGCGTGATCATGGTCTTGCTGTCTGGGTGTGGATGACTCATCCACAATAGAAAGTCCCTCCTTGATTTGGTGGAAGAGACACCAGTAAGCTCTGTTGGCCACTTACTTGTCTCTCAGTGAAATTTCAGTCCTCGTTTGGCTTAACAACCTTTCACAAATGCCTGCACACCTGAGTAACAGAAAGCAGGGTCCTGAAAAGTAAATTGGTGGCCTTGTATTTAGAAACTCAGCTCCTTGCTGCAAGGGGAGATGTGTCCTGCCAGCATATGGTCAAGATGTCAGAGGTGGTTACCCTTGGTTCTCCTTTCATTATCCATCACATTCCTACAGTCTTGGCTTTACAGAGACCCTGTGGTTGGCAGAGCAGCCCAATGCACCCCTCAGTTGTACCTTTGCCCTTTTGCAGCATGAGCTCCATCCTTCTCAATGCAACCACAATGTAAAACCAGGTCAAGTAGTTCTGTCTTAAAGCTGAGGCACATTAGTCCTGGATGCAACTCAAGCACAGTGAGGAGAAGTTTCCCCAGGAAATAAATTTGATCCTTAATAAGCAGGTTTATGAGCTGATAAAAATGATCTCAAAGGCCAAGAATCAGCCTCACAAGTGGAGAGAGCAGAAATGATCGGTGGCTGTTTCTCCTGCTGTTGTAAGTCAGAAATCAGTCTGAGGGTTTAGTACGAAGAGGGTTAAAACAGTTGTAATTCAGTGCCTGCCAGTTGGGAAGAATAATAAAGCCTGCATTTCTGTGTTGGTATGGGGCAAATGCTGCAGAAACAGAAATTTTATTATATAACTGTCTCCTACGTAAAGCTTTGGGGGGCGGGGGGTGGGGGGAAGCTAGCAGGGCTGTGCGTCATTAAAATTACACAAAACATGCTGCCACAATCAGAGTCCTGTGTGTGCTCAAGATTGTATGATATACACATATTCCCTGTGGCCTTGCCACATCCATGGATTTCAGTTCAGTTGGTGCACAGCTGGGAGGGAGGAGGCTGCCTGAGCAAAAGGTGCTGTGCTTTCTGCCATTGAAATGGAACATGAGAGTGTGGGAGGGGTGTTGTTTTTTGTTATTGTTTCACAAAAGATTTAATTAAATGATTGAAAGGAAAGGGAGGGAAAATGCAACTCCTAACTCAGAAAATGCTGAGCTGGACACACCACCACTTAAAAGCAGGGAGGCTTGGAAGCACTGCAGGGTCCATGAAGCCCTTCTGGCTCATGTGTGGTTGTTTTGTGGTGGCCCCTTCGTCTTCTGTAGAAGTGCTTCTCACAGACATTGGTGGAAGCTGCATTCAGCTATTGTCAGGATGAGATGGTCCACCCACAGTAAGAGACTTGCAGACTTGGGAGAAAAAAAGAGATCCTGGTTATTTTAATATTGGAGTAAAAAGGACCCTTTATCTCAAAGCACTGGATAAGCAACAAATCATATTAATGTCTCTTAGGATGAATTGAGCAGCACTTTTCCTGTTGTGCGAGTGAAAACTCTGACATTGAATGATTGTAATTCTCTTCCAGAAATGGCAGATCCATGGATTTTCTCTGAGCACATGCCTGGTGGTATGTCTGATGAGATTTTTAAGTGTTTTCTGTTGTCTGCTTCTTCTTTAAGATCCAATGCACAAAGTTAAGAGGAAATGAGAAAATATTTCTGGGTTTGTATATGTTGTCAGCAAGCCACCAATGCAGCCATGAAGAGCATTCTTCTATCTGATTTTTCAATTATCTGTAAGCTAAAATTAAAGCATTCTTTCTGTTCTGAAGATCTGACAGTTAAAGGGTTTAATTCAGAAAAGTATTTAAACCATCTGTATTTAAATAGGCATTTAAGCACTTCTTTGGATTGTATCCTAATAAGGATGCTTAGTTGAATGGGGCTGAAATAGAAAAACTGAAGGCAAGGTGTGTATTATATTACTGAAACACCTGGGGATGCCTGGAAAGCATTTTGCTGCTTCCATTTCAGTTTTGCTTTGTTTTGATTCCATTTTTGTTTGGTGGATTGGAGGGAGTCATGCAGGCATAGCCACAGTGGCATAGGATAGGGAGAGAAAGCAAAAGGGTGATATAGGTGATAAAGCCAGGGAAATGGCAGAGGTGTGAATGACAATCAACTTCTTTTTTTAACATACAAAACAAAGATCTAACTATTTTAGTTCCCATACAGTTGGGAGGAATGAAGAGGTGGGTCATTACTAACGGGTTCCTCTAGGTGTTCAATTGGATGTTGGTACCCTGTGGGGGATAATCATATGTGACTTCTATCATCACTGGGGAAAAAAAAGCCAGCTCAGAAATAATGGGTTAAATTCTAACCCTTGCTGGTCCAAGCAAACTTAATGGATTTGCACTATCCTAATGAGGAATTTAAAGGTTTAGGTGTTGCTTAGTTACTGGGCCTGCAGAGATTTCAGACAGCATGACATAACTTATATATCCTCTAGGTATATTTTTATCACCACAGTCATGATAACATATGTCATGCTGCCACTCTGCCACTGTGGATGAAACATTGCAGTTGGTGGTCTGTGTGCTGTGCCACAGCATGCTTCTGTTTAGCCTCCCTCTTGTTCCAGAGGATCATGGAACGGTTTGGGTTGACAGGAACCTTTAAAGATCATCCATTTCCAACTTCCCTGCCATGGGCAGGGACCCCTCTCACTAAACCAGTTGCTCAAAGCCCCATCCAACCTGGCCTTGAACAGTTCCAGGGATGGGTCATCTACAGCTTCTCTGGGCAACCTCAAGTGCCTTACCACCCTCACAGCTGTGTTGAAACCCAACTTTTGTCATCTTTATGTTTAAGGATCTCTTCCTTCTTCTGTGTGTGTGCAAGGCCCAGATGAGCACATCAGAGGTTTCCAGACTGCAGTACAGCTGCTCCCAAGGTGAAACCATAGTTGAGTCCCTCTGTTTCAGGAGATTTTTTCACTGCATATCCAGCAAGTCATAATTATTCATTTCAGTGACCCAACCAAGGCTCCAAGGCTTTGCACCTGTTATAATTACTATGTCAGTGGAGCAGCACTGCTGGGTTGTTGAGGTCTGTGCTGGTGGTGGACAGAACCTTCCCCAAGAGCATCTTGTGCCAGCAGGCAGGAGCCAGGAGAGCACCAGTGCACACACACAGGCACACAGAGCAGCTCAGCAGTAAAGACACGGGAGGGTCCAGGCATGGAGTTCCATTGTGCTTTATTTCAGGCAATGCTGAAGGCATCCAGGGGCCAAAGACAAAGGAGGGTCCAGGGTATAAATACAGGGAAAGAGGGGGTGGAGGAGAAGATCAGGGCCAATGGGATGAGGGCACAGGGGTGGTACAAAGGACAGGAACCAATAGGGAATGCCAGGGTGGATGGGTGGGGTCACACAAACCAATGGGGTAATGGGGAAGGGAGAAATTACTAGAACACAAACCTATAAGGGTAAAAGGGATAAATTAACATAGTGCTGCAGAGCACCATGAGGGAAGCTTTTGTCCTCACCCTAAGCTGTGGGTAATGCCTGGAGCCTATGGCATGTTCCTCCAGGGTCCTGCCACTGCCCTTTCCCTGGAAGGCTCATGGGCTGACACACTGGGTCCCTTTTGTCTGAAGACAACAGTCAGGTGGTTCTAGTACTGAAAAGTCCTTGGTAGTGGCTGTAATGCAAGAGGCAGAGAAAAGCAAACTTCACAGTGGATGGGATCTGTGCTGAGCTGACAATAGCAGAAGTTGGAATCGATCAAAAATCATTGAGAGAGAACAGAAAGGCTGACTTCATTTTAACCCCATTCTTCAAGTGCTCTCCCTGCCTGTCTTAACATGCAAAATCCCAACAGCCCCACTAAGGTCAAGGAACAAGAGTGAATACAGCAGTTTTGTCTGCCTTATCTACAGAAAGCGTTTCATGCCTGACTGACTTGGATGCACCATGAACAAGTTACTTGATTATAAATGGAACATATTAGAGGCAGAGGTGTTTTATAAATCTCCCTTTAAGTCTGCAGCTAACTTAAAGAAGAGGTCAGCAAAAATTTTTAGCAGTCGAACAGTTTGCACAGCCTGCCCAAGTATGAGCTGCTTTTGTAAAGTCTCTGCCTATACAAGGCAGGCACAAGAGGCCTGTTCCATGCTCATAATGTTTGCTGAACTTTTCTAATGTAGTGTCAAATGTTGAAATTAGCCTGTAGTATTTTAAAGTTGTTGTTTAAAAACCAGCATGGCTGGTATGATATAAGTGGCTCGATAAAGCCAAAGAAATCCTGTGCAGAGGTGAAGTTCTGGTGCTGCTGAAGGAAGTGGCAGGCCTTGTGCTGACTGCAGTGAAAGGCAACTTTACAGTTTGCAGTGGTTAGCAAGCTGAGAGTCAGGCCTGGGCTTGTCATTGTTTCCCATTTCCTGTCACCTTCCCTGTGAGGAGACAGATGCAGCTTTATTTGTCTTGCAGTTACTGTGAGCTGAGAGGAACAAGAGAGGGCTGAGGATACATGAAAATAGCCTTTAAATAGTCTGTGCAGTTACATGTAGGAATATAATATGCAAAGTACCCATGGCGTGATTTACACAATAAAATCACAACTGGTGACGTGTTATTAGCTATTAGAAACTATGTCACTATGCACAACAAACATCTCAAATTACTCTTTGCTAAAGCTTATAATGCAGAGCACATGAATTCTCTCCAAAGACCCTTACAAGATGGAAGACTAGACGAAAACAGTCATGAAGATGTAGCTGAATAAGCCCCAAGCTGCAGTGTTTGCCATCAAATTTTATACAGTTCTAGTCAAGTATACCTGTACTGCAAACAGACCTTTTCCTGTTCTTTGTCTGACCCTGCTGTGCTTGTCCACATGACACAGTATTCCTGGGGTCAGCCCAGCATCATATGACCTGTTCTCAAGCATTTGCTTTCCTTTTGGCAATTAATGAATTTGACTGACTGATTTTTCAAGGGACAGACTTTGCCAATAGTGGATTTGTTTCCATCCCCTGGATTATGAAACAAAAGAAAAATTTAATCCACAAATGCTAAAAGGTGTGGGAGGCTGGCCTGTTCTGTGTTTTGTAAGGCACCCTCTGCTCTGAGATGGTGTCCCACTATTTCCAGCAGTCTTAGTGTTCAGAGATCTTCACTCAGTGTGGGGCAAGGTGACTCAGAACTTATCTTCACAGATAAGGGCTGTCTGCTTTTTGTTGCATGAGAATGGAAAGCATGAAGGAGCCCATTTCCATTCCTTCTGCAATTTTCTGATGGCCAGAATGCAGCCAAACTCCTCAAGGATGATTGAGGGGATAGGGCAGATCAGAATTCCTACAGACAGGATCATGACACATGATTCAAAGAAATCCACTGGACTGAAAAAGGGAATTCAAGTTCAGTTTTCATAGACCAGAGATGCCAGTAAAGTTGAAAAGCAGATTCTGTTTTGCATTATCACCACCCACTTTTTGCAATGTTCTACTTTTCTAAGCAGCCTCTCTATTGCTGTAGCTATAAATAAGTATTTAACTCTATGCATGTGAGATATTCAAGTTTAAGCTTATATTTAAGCTGAAAGGTTATATATAACATAACTCTATTAAAGATGATAAAAGCCTCATTGTTCTGTTCATGTTTTATCGGAGTGCAGCGTGTATGTTCATGGGTATGTGTGCATACAGATAGATATTAGCATAGGTAGACATGCATAGGACCAAAAACCAGTCCTGATTCTCTACTCTATTTCTGTAGTTGGTGTAATTAACTTTCATGATGCAAAGGGAATAATTCTGTTGTAAGGCAACAGACCAAACAGACAAAACCCTGTCTGTTTGCACTCAAAGACTAAATTTTAGATAAGTATGTTATGTGGCAAAATATGTAATTGCTAAGTTTGGTCATTTCAGGTTCACTTTAAGAATGTCATTTTCTAGACATTGCAAAAGGATTTATCATGCTGATTTCCTCTTGGTGTTTGGAAAGTAATCATATTTTATCCTCCCAGCAAGCTCCATAGTGCTTTTTTTTTAAGTAGGTAAGTTTTGTTTTGATCATTGCTTAGAATGGCTGTGCTTTTGAGGAAATGGAAATGTTGGTCACATTTATATAGAACAAGGAAAGTTACTGGCATGGTAGCTGGGAAATGCCTAGATAGTATAGATAACTTGCCAAAAAGAGCAGGAGTTTAGGATGCCCATCCTTTGCTTAGAGGAGGTTCTTTGGCAACTTGCTAGGGATGTTCCTAAATGCCTAACTGAGCATCAGGTTAATGGTGTAAGCCCATAGAAGACTGTGGTACTGGTAGTTCATTTTGCTGGCTATAAAGATCTCAACACAGGGGTTCTGGAGTGTAGTTTCTTCCTTGCTCTTGTTCTCTGCAGGCTATTAAGGAAACAAAGTAAACCAGCTAGAAACGGGACAGTTGCCCCTGCAAAACTGTTGGAGAACATTGTCATGGTTTGATACTGGCCAGCCACCAGGCACCCACTAAAGTCAACACTCACTCTCTTCTGCTACAGTTGGGCAAAGGAGAGGGGGAAAAAATAATGAAGGGTTCATGTGTTGAAATAAGGATTGGGAGAAAAAACACTCTAAGGGCAAAATGGGTCAAATTTAAAAATATAAAGTAAATTTATTATTAACCGAGTCAGAGGTGGATAATGAGAAGTAAAATAAGCCTTTAAAACACCTTCCCCCCCTCCCCAGCCTCTTTCTCTTTCCCACTGACAGTGCAGGGAGACAGGGCATGGAGTTTTGGTCAGTACTTGAGATCTTCTTCTGTTCACTCAGAGAGAAGAGTCTTTGCTATGCCATAGGGTCCCTCCCACAAGCAAACAGTCTCTCCAAAACTGTTGTGGTGTGTGTCACTCATCCACGGGGTGCAGTCCTCCAAGGATAGGCTGCTCTAGCTTGGAAGCAAGGGCCCTCCTTCTCTATCTCTGGAAGCAGGGCCCTCTCTCCACTCGGGTCTCCCACTGGATCACAGCTTTCTCTGGCATCCACCCGCTCTGCTGTGAGCACTTTCCCCATGGACTGTGAGTGGATCTCTGCATCCCCCACGGACTTCATGCATTACAGGGGGACAGTTTGTTTCACCATGGTCCTCACTACGGCCTGCAGAGAAATTCCTTCTCCAACTCTTGGAGCACCTCCTCCCTCTCCTTGTTTTTTCCCACTGACCTTGGTGCCGCCATGTTGTTTTCCCTCTTGTGTCCTCACTTCCTCCTCTTCTCTGACCAGAAGAAAAACTGCTGCTTGTAGGTACCATTGCCAACAAGTTCCAGCGATTCAGAGATTGCTGCAGGATCCCGAAGCGCTGAGAGGTCGATCTGGTGTAGGTTCTGTGTCGGGGAGTTGCTCGTCACGTTCCCGCCGCCATGGCGCAGGCAGCGGCAGCCGCGGCGGCGCCGGCGCTGTTTAACGCCTCTCCTCGTGCCGGGTGCGGGAAGGAAAAGCCGCCACCAGCCCTGCCCTTCTGCCCGCGGCGCGGCCGGGCAGGGGCGGCCAAGCAGGCAAGGCTTGCTGCGGGCAGCGCCAGGATGGCCCCAGCAATGGCGCTTTGACACCCCTGGAAAAAAACTGCACATGCGCTGTTTTGATTTCCTTCTTAAATGTGTCAGCACAGAGGTGTTACCAACCTCTCGAACTGGGCCAGCAGCAAGTCCATCTTCAGAGCCATCAGATTGGCTCTGTCAGCCATGGTGGAAGCTTCCAGCAGCTTCTCAATGAAGCCACTTCTGTGGCCCTCCCCTGCTACCAAAAACCGCCTGTGCCAAATCAACACAAATATATCCCCCCATCTTTGCTCAAAACAGCTCAAAACCAGCCTGGCTGTCAGAAGTTCAGGGGGTCCTGTCAGGTCAAATAGAGGGATTCAAATGACTGTAACAAAGTTGGCTGGCACGGCGCTGTGCAGGCAGCCTTTGCTCCCCTGCCACATTGCACAGTGGTGGCTGCTGAGAAGGGATTTTCCACACCGAGGATATTTCTGCCTGTGAACATGCAGTTAGTTGCTATCACTCAGCTTAGGGGTCCTGTGCCTGAGGGAAGTCCATGGCTTTGAAAGCTTCCTGGCCTCAGCTGAAGAGTTCAGTGACTGTGTGTGAGCCCTTAGGAAATACCAGGTAACAAGTGTTAGTTTGTAGCTCCATGGAAAGTTGTAAGTTAATGAGCCTTTACCTCATATTTGCTATGATCTAGCAATACACAACTACTTCCTGTGGCTCATCCAAGTCCTGCTAATTTGTTGTGCTTGTAAACTTGGCTACTTGTCTGTGAACTCGCAGACACTAGTGAAATCCACAGCCTACCTTATTCTGTGTATCTTCCTTTTTTATTATTTATTATTTTTATTTTTACTTTGATTTGTCATCTGCTGCTAGTCAAATGTATATGGTTTTTAGGTTCCTGCAGGAACCTTTTAGTAAGATTTTATGGCTGGGTTGGCCATTTTCAATGATTTTTTTTTTTTTAGATACTCACTGAACCTAGAGGAGGAGTCTTATTATTTTTGTTTTCCCTAATGTTAAAGGTAGCAAATGCTTTTTCTACTGGGCATGAATAATAGCTGGTTCCACTACTGCTTAAGTGAAGAGGTCACATTTTGTGGGGAGTACTAGAGTTTCTGGAGCCTGAAGGGCAAAGAGAGTGGTCTTAGTCCCTGTGTATTTGCACAACACTGGATTTCCAAGGGCATTTCTTTTTGTTAATGCTGTTGGCTTGTTCTTTTGAAATGATCAAGAATGGAGGTATTAGTGAATGAAATCCAGCACAGGATTCACCACCAGCCACTCAGCACTGTAAGGCAGAGGAGCAGGGGAGAGGGGGTTCCTCCCAAGCATGCCAGGAAGGATCAGCTGAAGGGTGACAGGCTTTTAGTATTCTGCCTGAGTGTCAAGTCTGGAAATGGGATTACAAACCAGTGACAACTGTGATGGCTGCTATTATGTGGACACCTGTTCACCCATTGCTGGACACAGGCTAGTGTCCATATAGGATGTTGAACAGTCACCAGATGGTGATGGCTTTGGGTTGTTATGCATTTTTTCTAGATTTGATCCAGCATTTCAGATAAGATGCTCTTAGTTAGCAAAACAGTACTAGAAGGGACATGTAGCTCTAAAAGGATTTAAAATTTAAAGCTTTGCTAGTGAAACACAAAATCACTGTGTGGAATGTGTTTGGATTATTGTCACTGAGGTTTCACTATATGCCAAGGTCTAAAGTAGCCACTAAATAAATGGTTCCATCATGCAGTGACCCTGAAGTGGACCCACCCAGGCAGGCTGGGTGGAGATGAGTTTGAGTGTTGAAAAGAGGAGTCTGCTGACTTTCTTCTTCCTGTTGGACAATGAGCTGTAGTGTCCAGGGAAGTTCCAGGGTCCAAAAGTGGGGAGAATGGAGAGGGGAAGAAGCCCCTCAAGTGGTCTAGACTTAACAAAGCTCCTTCAAAGTCACTGGAGCATGGCCTTGGCTGGCAGAAACTGCTCTGGCTTCCTCAGCATTGTACACCATTATCCTCTGAGATGTAAATCAGCATAGGCTCACTCCAGCCCTGAGAATGTTTCAGGTCACTCTGAAATCCACAGTGTTTTTTAAATGGTGAAAAGGTGGTTTATAAGACCCAAAACATACTCCCACTGATGTCTGCTCATAAACCCCTGCTGCTTAGGTATGCTCCTGTTATATCTCTCTGTACTTTAAATTGCTCCATTTGGTGCTCAGTTCACAATAATTCTCTTAATTTTGGCCATGTATTGCCCTCTCAATCCCATTTCAGATTTTATTTTGGATTTCTCATGGTTTTATCCTAGATTTGCTACTGCAATGTCTCTGTTCCTTAGTGTCATGTGATTAGCACATTAAGGTGACTATCTGTTGTGTTTCCCTTCCAAACTGTACTATGGATTTATTATAAAGGGGAATTTCTTATATTTGTGCTTTCAAACATTTTGCACATCTTCCATCTTATGGACTTTCCCCCATAATTGTTGTATTCTTCATTTGGATTTCTTATCATGTAGATGACATCTTAAATTTTACATTACATCACCAGATGGTTGCAGAAGGACATGTCAAATTTAAGAAGAAAATGTTGAGCTGTTGGAACATCACTTAGAAAATCCACACTGCAGTTATCCTTTATCTCAGTGTTTTATCCCTGTTTTACAGGAAGAGTTAACAGCTGTACTTGCATGGCTAAAGAGAATTACTAGCCTGGCTGCTAGTTATCTTCTCTGGTGGGTCAAACTTTCCAATAATCAGTTTATTACAATAAGAACTGTCTCTCATCTCTCTCTTCAATAGCTTTCTCTCTTCATCTCTCTCTTCAATATCTCTCTCTCTTTTTTTTCCCCCCTAGGAAAATATTTCAGAGGGTGTGCAAAGCCTGCTTTATTGTTTGAAGAGGAATAGTTTTTGAATTTTAGGTAAAAAAATAGTTTGTGAATTTCTTCTTGAGGATTTATTAATGGAAGGTTTTGCCTGTATCGCTCAAATGGATATATAAGTGTTATCTGGATAGTTGTTCCTTTTCCTTCATTTTATTTCTGTTGGAAAGTGGAGTGCAGCCCCATTGATACTTGGGGTAGTTTTCAGCTAGTGATATATACACAAGGTGTTTGAGCCCATCTCTAGTTCTTGTATCCCTAGTCTGTGTGGATTTCTTGTTTGTGCCTTTGTGTTCTCTCCACTTGATAATAAATGGCAGGGAGGAAGTTTTCCTCTTCAGTGACTATGATATGGTTTGGTGGTGTGGTGATTAATGTTCAGGTAAATTTTTGTAGTGTAGAATATGGCCACTCCTTCATGCTTTCCCATTGATCAGTTGCTTTAGATTTTTCCAATTTCAATTACTACTCAGTAATTTTAGACTTAGACTAGTGAAATGTGTGTGATTGTAAATGCTGTTTTGGTGCCCTAGTAAATTCTTTCCTTTCCAAGGTTAAAAGGCTGACAATTGAATTGTTGCAATTGTCACTAGAATCACATTTTGAGCTTGCAGGAAGACACCATGCTCATCTCCTTGTAAGACTTCAGTCTTCTGGCTGCCATTTGCTGGTGTTGTTTTGCTCCATGTGAAGTTGATTTGAGGGGCACTCCTTTCATCTTCTGTCCTACTGCTGTGGGTGTCAGAAGCCCAGGGCCGCCTGGGGTACCTGCATCTGTGGCCAGATCTCCCTGCTTGTCTTCTCACCAGGGTGTAGGACCCTGTCAGGGTAGTCCAGCCTCAGGTAGACAGAATTGTCAGTCAGGTAGCAGAGGATGTCACACTTGTCTAGCACCCTGATTTATTGTTTTGGTTCCCCTGAAGTACTTGGGCTGTTTCACATCCTGACTTTTATTATCTGAGGAATATTATCAGTGACAGATAATTTCTCTGTCATGGAGACAGATTTCAATTCATGCTTTCTTGAGTTTGAGACTGGGTTATTTGATTCTATCTGCCTCCACCCTTTAACTCTTATAACCAAAATCTAAAAGCTGCAGGAAGACTGCTGCCAAAAATCAGCTTTTCAGAACAGGAGAAGTCTTTAGTGTTCTGTGTTCAGTGGTGTGTCAGTTGTAAACTCTTCATGCTGATTTATAAAGCTTTGCATGGCCTTCGACTGTCTGATGAAACTGTCTTGATAACCACCCACTGGTGCTGCCTTCCTGACTGCCTGTGGAACTGGATTTCATTCTGCCACTCAGAGAGCATTTCACCATTATTCTTCTGCCTTGTGAAATTCTCTTTCCATGATAAGAGCTATCATTCCACTGAAGTTTTGTAAAAGAAGCCTGTTTTTTGGTGGAACTACCTGACACTAACAGCAAGATTCTCAGCTTGCATTCTGTTACCAGTGATGCAAGTAACATAAAGCAGCAGCTTTACCAAGTGGGTCATGATTGTTTAGAAATGGATTTTTTATTGTAATTTTATAAGACTTTTCTTAAAGAGACAATTAGTGATGCAGTCAGAAAAAATGTAAGGCCAGGAGTTGACTACTTGAGCTTCTCATTGTCATGCTGATATTTATACATTGTTGTGTGATTGAGCAATTATGTGAGCTGCTTCAGTTCTCATCTGTAGAAGGAAAGGGAGTATGTATCTTTCTACATTCACTGCCCTAGACATGCTGTAATTGTGCTGTGAGAATTGGTCCAACAGTAAAATGTTTTGGGCTGAGTAGGGTCTGGTGACTGCTCTGGGAAAGAAAGGTGTGACCTCACTGAAATGTCTTAAGTTGCTCTGATAAAATGAGGCAGAGTAAGGGCCTCCCTCCCACATGAAGAAGAGAATTCATGACAAAAGCAAAGAGGCAATGGTTTAGTGCCAGGTCATGTTTACTGAGGAGCCCTCAGAGACAGTGTATAGGGTGTGCCAGTTAGCAAGGCTACATTATGGTGTTTTGCTTTCTGGCTGTTTGTCTGTCAGCAAAACACCATTGTTCTGTTATTGCCTTAATTTCTGTTCTCTCAATCAGAGTGGACATTTTAATAACAAGCTGTTGCTTAAAGAGGATCAATATAAAATATAACTAACCCACCATTTTAGAAGCACTGGGGAAGTCCTTTGGCTACTAGGAATTCCAGATTATTTACATTAAGAAAGCTTCTATGTGTAAACTTTTCCATTTAGGCTACAAAAGCAGTTATGCTAAAATGAGTGGCACGGTAAGGTGGGGGCTTAGAGCTGGTTTGTGTTTGTCACAGCAATTGTATTTGCAACATGGTAGGGGCACAAATGGGACTAGGGGTTGGGTGAAGAGTGATACCCCCACCACCATCCCAAAAAAACCTCTCCCAAAGCACAGCCAAAACTGAATGCATAGAATGAGGACATATTCTTTGGTTATTGTTTTATTCTGTTGTCCTGAACTATTCCTCCATGGCTGTTTAGGTAGCTGGGTGTTGAGAGAGAGATCCAGACTATTTCCAAAATGTTCTTCTCCTTTAGTCTTTTTCTTGTTCTCGTCATTTTTTTCTGCTTTTCCTTCAATGTGTTGGAAGGAGCAAGTGTGTTTATGAAAATCTTGTCTATATCTAAAAACTCTTCCCTCTAAGTCTGCTTAGTTTTTATTAACAAAACAGAAAGTAGACAAAAAGAAGGTTTGTTGTTTTGGTTTTTTTTTCCTCTAAAGAATTATGTATTGTTTTCCTTAAGGTAAATTCCCTATTTTCCCTTACCAAATGAAAATCTTTAACTCCACAGAGAAGAGTATTGATTTGTTTCCTACAGTGAAATTGCTGAAGCATAAAGGAAATGTGATGTTTGTGGTGTTTAAAAAAAAAAAAAAAATCGCTTAATTATTCTCTTTCTCCCCGCTTATTCCAGTAACTTAAGGTACAAATTAAAAGATGGGCTTTTAACAGGCGTTGTTCTTCCTCAGATAATACCAGTTCAGAGGTGGGCATGCAAATCTATCCCTCAAGTGAGAACTTTTAAACTGTGTATGTGTAATGTGAAGACTGTGGGACTTTGAGTAACCTGTGAAAAGTAGAAGGTGTCCCTGTTCATGGCAGGGAGTTGGAGTGATGTCTAAAGATTTTTAGCTTTTTCATGTAATTGTAGCTTTGTAGATTTATAATATATAGTTGTATAGTTTCCATCACTTTCTTACCCTTTCTCACACTTTAGGACAGTGGCTAACCCTTTCTCACACGTTATATCACACTCTTGAAATTCTATTTAGTCTTATTTTCAAGAAAATAATTTCTAATAGGGACATCTTATTTTGCACCAGCACCTGGAAGACATAACAAGAAATAGGGCAAAGAACCTCCTGAAGAGACTCCAAGGGGCATGCCCAAGGGTGGGTCACTAGGACAACCATCCTCCTATTGGATGTACATGCTAGATATACTAATTAACTAAACTTATAAAAATTTTGATCATCTGATACCATGGATGTGTATATCTATATTTTGTACACCTGAAAGCTTTCATGAAAGAACTGCTCTTTGTTATCACCTCTAATATTGTTTGGAAAGTTTCTTTCAATTCTAGGCAACAGGAGCAAGATGATCTTTAAGGTTAATTTCAACCCAAACTATTCCATGATTCTGTATATTCAGTACCATACTTCCTGCAAGCACAGAACAGGCTGCATTGAGAGATGTTCATCTGTCTTGGCTTCCAACTCCTCCTAAGCTTGGAGTTCAGCAATGAACAGGAGATGATGCCTTCAGAGCAGAAGTCCCTGCTCTCTGCAGGGCTGTTGCTGTTGGCTGACAGCCCCCAGGACTTCAGTGCTGCACATGAGATGGGCACTGGGTCTCTGACAGAAATGTTACTTTCAACTCCTTGAGGCTGCAAAGAGATGAGAAAAGAGGAAAAAAGGCCTCAGAGTTTACTCTCAGGCGAAGGGTGCCGGTGCCACTGAGCTCAGAGCCCTGGTATCAGAGGTATTTTTATTTTATTTTCCACTTAAAATGCGATGTGCAGGCATATGAAAATGGGATGTCAGAAGCCAAAATATATTATTGGGACTGGGCTTTCATTTTAGTGTACTGTATTGATATTGCAAACAGATTTCACATTCATGAGATAATAATGACCATGAACTTCATTTAAAGTAATGAATATATCCCAATGGGAATCCTCAAAGCTATCTAATACCCAAGTTTACATTTTCAGTAAGTTCTTTAAGCACTTGTAGATGATGACTGTGAATTCAAATGCCTCAAATAACCTCCCTACCAAAAGTGTGGAAAGGCACCTTCTAAAAAGTCCACTAACTCCCAGGTAGACTTTCTGCAGTCCTCAAGTCACTGTTTCCCTGGAGCTGGGTACCTCTGTCCTTAGTGCCACGCATTCAGGCATTGCCAGAGCAGTTCTGCAGAGGGCAAGCCAGGCAAAGCCCTGGGGAAGTCACCAGGTGCCATGGCAGCTGGGGAGACAATGGCAGACTGTCACCTGTGTTGTAGGTAATGTAAAACTAAGCCCTGGCAGAGCCTGAGGAAATGGAAAAAGCCTCTTGTGGTGTCCCTTGAATGCAGGTCACCACATTCACCAACAGAACACAAATTTTAGATGCATATACCATTATAGACCATCAAGGTGACTGGCTTCTACATGATGCTTTTCATACTACTGGTGAAAATGATCATTACTTCTTTAAATTATAAAATCTGAAGGGTTTTCAGTAAGAGAGCATTCACATTCCCTCTGGCTTTGGTAAGAGTTTGCCTGAAGCACAGAAAAGATGACCACACCAGGGCCTTGCTTCTCTTAGGCACTTTCAGTCTCTTTGGCCACGCTCAGCCAGGTAAACATCTTAGGGTTGTTTTTCCCCCAACCTCTTTTTTTTAAATTTCCTTTTTCTTTACGCTAGACTGTTTCTCATAGTACCAGTGGACTATTCTCGATAGTCAACTTTTTCCACCTCTGCTCAGTTCCTGTAATCTGTAGGTTTTTGTTGGCAAGGTGAAGTCCTTCTATGGAGGAAGTAAAAGGAGAACTAGGCCTGCAACCTATGCTGCAGACCTGTTTCTTCAAAAATATAGGTTCCTCTTTAACAATTACATATATGTTTTGGATATATTGAATCTAGGGAAGTACCATTTCCTTTCCTTTATTACATATCCATTGTATTGTTGAATATAAGGAAAATGTAATAGAATTGTCACACAAAAGAGGTGAAAAGGATAAAACAACACCCTTGGTTGCTTTTAAGCTGCTCATTCTGAGTAGAAAGAGGGTCCTGGTTGGGGTTTTTTTTTGAGCTGATCTGTTTAGAGCTGTTCAGCTGCTGCATTTCACTAGGCCTGATTTGCAAGATTATGTGTTCAAAGTTGGACAGACGCAGTGATACACTCCACATGTAGAGGAACTTGCATTTAGTTTTAAAATTAAAAATTTAGATCTACAGAAATGTAAAGCAATTGGGAGAAATAATGGGGTCCGTGACTTTGACTCTACAATTGCTTCATTTGGTGATGGGTGGAGAGGAGGGAGACATAACTTACATATGAGAAAATTATGCTTTCCCTGGTGGGTGCTCAGAGCTCTTCTTTAACAGTGGCAGAAAGGAAAATATCTGATGCCAGTTGCATGGGAAGGTTGCAGGCTGTATATTCCCTGTGGAATGATCTGCATGAAAACTCTTTATGTTGCTCTGAACAGCAGCTTGAAATAATCAGTAATCTCTCAGCACAAGCCTCCTGTGCTTCATAAAGGAACTAAGATCTCCAAAATACATATTTTTTCTGTCTTAACACCTTCCTCTGCTATTCCTTTCCCTGCTCTGTAAGAAACTGTTATTCAGAAGTAGCTGAGATACAAGCTCATGCTTCTGGAGGTTGAATAATGGTACAGACAGTGTCCTACTGCAGTTGGTTAAGTCTAGGGTTTTTTGCTAATAGACAGCGGGAGAAAAAGTAGATGAAAGTAAACTCATTTGTTCTTTCTGCATAATCTTATTTCTGGCTTTCTTCCTTTCCCATCTTTTTTCTTCTAACACATCTCATTTTGCATTTGTATTGTTTCTGGCACAGAATCCATGCTTTACGACTTGTATTAAATACAGCCTTTATTGAGATTGTCATTGTTGCTGTTTGTAGGCTCTAATTAAGCACCTGTATTAAAAATGCAATATGTTGAGCCCTCAAGCTGCTTTCAGTGGGATGCAGGGCACCAGCACCTGTTGCTGCCACCCCTGGAGGAGACAGCATTGGTGCAGAGCAGATCCTCTGCAAGCAGGGGCAGAGAACATCCTCTAAGCCATCCTTCCTGTCACTCTCTCCTCCTCCCTCTCACGAGTGCACACACACGTTGCCAGATAGTTTTGCTGTCTGCTGCTTCTGCTTTCTGTTGCTAAGTGAACAGCTCCAGCTCACACACAGAGCAGAGCCAATAGCATCCTGACCTCTGAAGGCTGCTAAAAGCTGAAGAAAGGGAATCTAACGATGCCATCTTTTCTTTGCTCTCTTCTCACCCCCCTTTCACAGGGAAGTGGGGAGGGCACAGGGAGAATACAGGATGGTGGAGATAATTCATAATAGCCACTCGTGTTCTGGTGATACACGCAGTAATACCTGGGGAAAGAAATAGAATATTATGCTCCTTTGTATTTTTACACACATAGAGGCAAACGTGTTTTTCCTTGTGCTGTGAGCTCCAAGCTGTGATTAGGAAATGAATTAACACTATGAAGTTATTTTGCTGTGCTCTTTGCAGCTGTTAATCTTCTACTAATCACTGACACTGCAATATATTGTAAGGCTCATCTTTCCCTCGACTAGAGAAACACCGAGCATTGCTTCAGCCTTCCTGTCACTAGTCATGACACAATTATCACCTTGCAGCTACTGTTTCCCTGCTCTCCTTCAGGAGTTTTTGGGAAGAGGGAGTTGCTCAGAACACTGCAGACACTTGTGTGGTGGCTGTAGTCCCAGTAAGCACACAACCACATGATCAGTAGCTATAGGAATTGGCCATTTTATAGTAATATTTTGTTAAAAAGAAATTTGTTTGGGCTCCCCTGTCACAAATGCATCACAGGATTTTTGTGATTGAAGTGGTCAGATAAAGCATGTGTTTGGTAGCCTAATGTTCAGAGTGAACCTAGTGTAGGTTGTTTTGTGATATGAAGTTTTTCCTGTTTAAAGATCTTTGCATCTTGAGCACAGTTTTATAGGCACAGCAAAGAAATGAATGAATTTTATCTGTAAACCATCAATGCCAGTGACAAAAACTACTTGTGTTTGCCCTATGGCTGGATTGAGTCTGCTGGTGTTATGTGAGGAATATAGCACACACCTTGCCTCCAAGCAGCAGTGTGAATGATTGCAGCTAGTTCTGGATCTGGAAGGAGAAGACATAACCTTCTTTCTAAGTGTAAATGAGAGCAGCATGTTCAATATTATTGTTTGCACCACAAAGTTTGCACCACCTCAACCACCAAGTTTTCCCAGCTGCAAATCTCAAGGCAAACAGTGGGCATATAAAAGGTATCTACAGAGAGACAGTGGTTGGTGGGATGAAATGCCCTTCAGAACTGGTGGTTGGACCTGATGAGCAGGGTAAATTTGTGAAACTCAAATTCCCATTAAAGAAATTAGATTTTTTAGAAAAATTTTACTCAAAATGACAACTGATCCACTTAAGCCGCATCATGATTGTTAACAGTTTGTTTATGCCTCTGAGCAGTAGCAGTGAAGGTTTTCCTGTGATAATCTAAAAGCATCAGCACAGATGTCTGTCTTCTCCAGCTGCCATCAGAAGATGATGAAGTCCACAGTATATTAGGCTGTACAATGTAACCCACACATTGCCGGGAATGCAGTACATCACACAGGTTGGAGCCAAGGAGAGCTGCGATTTCCCTGTGCTGCTGGAGTGGCTCTGCTGCAGCGCCTCCTCCTGTAGTGGAGAACTGAGGGCAGGGTGGGGTTTGGGGAAGGTGTCAATGTCCAGGCAAGGATTTGGGGACAAAGATTGTTCTGTCTGCTAGGGAAGAGCAGCTTGAAATTGGAATTATTCCAAGTGATGCAATAGTTTATCTGGACATTCCTTGAAACAAAAGGTTGCTCTGCTTTTATAGTCAGGTATCATGTAAGTCACTCATGTCACTTGCTATGACATGTCACAGCTGCCACTATGCCACCGAGCAGACACACAATACTAGTCCTTTCAAGCCAACAGAACCCAGCTGTATGTGGCAATCTTGTTTAGTGCTTTGTAGAGCTAATCCTGTGCTTGCCTCCTTAGCCCAGCTGATGACTGTAAAAGAGTGATAGAACTTGGAAGAGCTTGCCACAGTCAGTAATTTTGCATTGTGCAATGAAATATAATGTTACAGTTGTCATTTTTAATTAACAGATGACACATTGTCAATCTACAATCAATTGTATTTAATTTTCAGTTTTGAACTCCCTTTGCATTATTACCAGATTAACTGTCCTTACATTAAAAAAAAAAATTGCATAAAAGCATAGAATTGTGCTTGATAAAATAATTGTTCTGATCCATAGGTTTCAAGAAAACTAAACAACTCAGGATGAAGTCTAATTTGTATCTTTGCTCTCAGAATCATATTTCTTCCTTCATGCAAAGTCTCAGCAGATTGTGAAGGGTATAACAGGTACCTGAGCCTGTAGTCAAGGTTGGGGGAGTGCTGTTCCATAAGGGGTCACTTTCCCTTGTGCAGCTTGGCAGCTGAGCTTAACTAGTCTATTTGCAGCCTTGTTCCTCCTCTGGCTGTTCCTACTTGTTCCTTGCTGCCCCTGCCTGGATGTTGCTGCATGAGCTGGTGCAGTGTGGGCACCTGGTACCTGTCACCTTCTGCAGAGTTTTTTAAAATTCTCTTGTACAAAATTCACTGCATACAAATCCATTTGTCTATCTCAACTGTTGTGTTGAGTGGTGCACCCAGTGTGCTTATTGCCTTGGTATCTAAGCACTTTTTAATATGTTCCATCTGAAATTTGCCATTTGTTTCAAGATTAACAAAGCTCGAGTAAGAGGAAAGACTGGATTGAGGAAGAAACGACACTTTGGAAGAGCAGTTAAAGAAGAAAAATATGTTCAAATTATCCTAGTTACGTTATTCCTTCCTTCTCCAAAGAGGATTTATACAAATGAAATTTTGGTATGCAAACTAAGGCTGACTTTTGTCAGTTCAATTTATCCTCTGAACCTGGAGATTATTGATTGCTCTGTCACTTCCCATAACTGCACCATTCACTAATCTCCTCTGCCTTTCCCCTCTTTTTCTGCCCCCACACAGCTCACTCAGGCTTTGTCTGTGTTAGGCAATCTTGCAGAGTAAATAAATTGATGTATCAGTAGCTGCACCATTATAGACTTCTCTTACAAGCACCTTTCTGGCACAACAGTAAACTCAAATTGTTTATTTCTTTTGGCAATTAAGTCCAATTAGGCTAGTCTGGACTGCAGCCTTGCACTGTGCCCATTTAAAGATTTTTCAGTGGTGTAATGGAATCTATTCATGTGCCAGTATATTTTTTTCTCTTTGTGTTGCACAGTCTGGTAGTAAAGATGTGGAGTTTGAACCTCCCCATCAGATGGTTTGGTTGGTCAGTTCAGGTTGCTGGCAGATGGCAGTGCCCTCACAGTGTTTTAGGGACAGCTCACGGGTACTTGTGGCTGGTGGCACAGTTCTGGGTGTGGTGATGCTCAAATCCCCCCCTCACCGGTGCAATGCTCAGCTGTGGGTACACGGTTACCCCTTTGCTTTATGTTGCAATTGAGGGACTTTGGGGTGTGATCCCATTGAGGTCTGGGTGTACCTTTGCACGTGTGCATGTGCTCACACTGAAAACACACTCTGTACCAAAAATCTTATGAATAAGAACAAATATTGACTTTCCCTTGCTTTTCACGTTACACAGGTGGTTGTTTCTGACCTGCCAGGTTGGAAGTTAAGCCACTTTCTATAGAGTCAGAAGAATATACTTGAGGTCAAAGTGGAGAAACAGGCTTAGTTTTGCCTTCCTGATGTTCAAAACCACACTGTACAAGGGAGAATATTATCATTCTGTAACTGCAGTTCCTGATTGCTTAAATTTCTATAATTCCTCTTGTCTAGAAAACTCCAAATGCTTTAAAAACTATCCTTGGTTCAGGAGAGTTAATTTCAAGATACAAAATAAGTGTGTGTATTAGAATGTAATATAAGATAATCTGTGGTTTTTAAAATATTTAACAGTATAAAGCAGACCATTCCTCCCTAATTTTACACAACTGTGTCGAATTCATATAGTGTCATACACTAGCTATTAATCATACAGATAGAACTGTCATCTTTGTGGGCTTCACTGGAATTGCTAAGGTGCCCTCTGCAGAAGATACTGTGGCTAATGTTCTCATTACCAACTAATTGGCTAAAGAGAATTCTCTCACACTGCATTTAGTCTGATGGATATTTTCTATCACCTGATGGATGGAATGGACAGCCAAACCAATTATCACAGCAAAGAGTGCTATATACGCGAAAATTTCAGGCAGAGACAAAAGACCCTTGTAAGATTATGTCTAGTCAGTGCCAGCTGATGCTGCGGTCCGCGGTGGTGGTGGACACAACCTTCCCTGAGAGCGTCTTGTGCCAGCGGGTAGGAACCACGAGAGCACCAGCACACAGAAACACAGAGACACAGA
>WBNO01013951.1:0-13790 GCA_013400575.1 Peucedramus taeniatus
AAATTATATTATATATTAAATTTTAATTTATAAATTAAATTAAATTTAAACTTCTTTTAATATAAACATTTACAAGGTAATCCAGCAAAGCACAACAAATCCCTGAACAAAGTGATGTGTATTTCCTTTAGGGAATCCATAAGCACCACACTCTCTCACAGTATCTCATTTACCTTCCTTGGTATTCCAATATTCAGATGACAATACAGTCAGAACTAATGCTTGCCAAACCAGAATAAAATGGTACACTCAATTGAGCACTGCACATCAAAACACCTTTTAATTTTTTCTGGAGTTACATATGGGCCCAGTAAAGTCAAAGGAAAAATTCACATGAATGGTATTAGAAAGGTATGAGCAGTCTACATGCTCATAGTTTGAGAACAGTAGGTCTGGTTACTACTTAATTCTACAGGATTTTCTCACACAGACTATTCCAAAACCAGCAGAAGGAAGTATAATTTACATTGGAAAATGCACATTATTTTTCTTTGTTTTATGTAAGAATTCCTATGTCAAACAAAGCCTCAAAGTTATTGAATTAGAATGGTATATGAAATAGTAGAACTCCTATGTCCACACAACATGAATACTGACACCACTTTGAAATACTGCTTTTTAACTGTATTTTGAAAATATGCTTGAAATTTCATAGTCCACTTCTATGTGCATTTTAAAGCTTGTATTCAGTTCTCAAAAGCAGTGTAAAGTATAAGTTAATAGCGACATAATACTAAGTTTACCCATAATACCTTGTCATCTTTCTCAATCAACAGTCTGAAGGCCTCCTTTTTATCATACTCTGAACCCTTGTGCAAATTGTCCACCTGCTGTAAAAAATTAAGTAAGTCTTCATCTTCTTCTGATTTCACCACAGCATCAGGTGATTTCATACATCTCTTTTCTTCCTCAGAGTCTCCTTCAGAATCAGTATAAGCGGTAAGGTAACTAAAATCACAGAAAATAATAACAATTTTTTTTTCTTAAAAAAGAAGGGCATTGTTAAATTAAAAAGCAAAAACTTCAGAGTACAATTTCTCCCAGTTGTCCAACTTTAAAGGCTTTTTTATTAATGATATCAAGCTTATTGCTATTATTACAAAACCTTTATCTTCAAAGGGACAGCCCAGTCATATTCCAAACATAACAGGTAAGTAATTATACTGCTGCCTAAGACTCCATTAAAAAAATGCAGATACATATTAGAAACATATGTAACCTTGTGTTTCAAATGCAGAACACTTGAAATCATTAATGTGTTTTAAGACATGCTCTGTAACCCTGAATAGGCCTCCTCAACTCTTTACCTCAATTTCCCTATTTTATGAACAAGGAATGAGCTTACTAACCAAAATGTAAGTGCTATAACAATCATTTATACAATATTTTCTTAAACATGATAAAGGTCTAAATACAAGCCAATAAAAATAACACCATTGTTATAAATTCCTTATTTCTTCTGAGCATTCTGAAGTTCAGCGTATCTGAAACTGGAAAAGAGCTTATATTAATTCATGATGCTTAGTGCACAGGTACTCAGCAGAAGGCTGTCAAGGCAAAGAAATATTTTCAAAAGCATAAATATCACACAGAGATAAGCAGGTGGCCTTACTGTCCAAAGTGCTGAGAATACATTAGAGAATCCATTTGATATTGGATTACATTCCAATTTCAAAGGGGAGCAGCTGATGGCACTGTTTTTAAAAAGCAGCCTTTTGCTTATATATAAAAATGGACAGAGAAGCCTCATCTTCTGCATTTCCACCTTTGAAAATACTGTTCTGGGGAGAAGTAATAATGTTAACCTATCAGCTGCCAGGTTCAGAGATTTTCTAAATGGTTACTGTAAGTACGAAAAGCATGGAATGTACTGTACATATTAAATAACTGAATAATCGAAGTAGACCATGACAGTCAGATCTATTTCTTTTTTCAGAAATATAACCAGGACAGAATGCTAGCAGTCAAAATGAAGGCTATTAATCACGGCTTTCAAATATTCTCTTTTCAATATGTTGCTTTCATATGTGATACACTTACAGCCTGTAAATGAACAAGTACAAATGCTTATGAAGCTACTGAAGTGCTAGATGTGGCACGACAGTTTTGCTGCAAAATTAACCCAGTGACACCATAAAGAGGAGTCAAAAATACATTTGGATAAAACAATATATATACAGACCATGTGTACATGTTCAAACTGAAAAATATCATTGAGGAGAAGAGAGATGGGAAACTTCATATGTTTCTACAGGTTTGTTTTACATAATCTTGATGATGCTCAAGTCAATGACACATCCTATGCTGTATCTTGCAGAGACTATATTCAGTAACTGAACACTTATTTTCATTTTCTGAAGCATGTTTAAAAACACAGCATATTGTTCTTTCATAGTTATTTTGAAGTGGGCAAAGAAATATATCATGGCTGCATTTGTAAGAGCCCCACTTAATCAAACGCAGTTCGTGAAGAGCAGGACAATCTTTTAGCTCCAATACAAAACTCTGTGATGTGAAGTATGTTTGGAAAGTATCGTTCCTCACATGGTTAGTTCCATTCCCCCTAATTAAAAGATAAAACAGCTATAAGAATGTGAGGAGCAACAATCAACCAACAGGACTCAGCTGTATCACAACGGACTCTTCAAAGAACCAATGGAAACTGTGCTGGAGACTCACCCCACTGTGGCTAAGCAGTTCAGTAAAGCCCAGCACCCAATACTGGATTAAAACAAGCTACACAGTATAAAACACCCCTGTGGTATAAAGACAGCTGGGTGATTCAAAAACTGTGTTGGTTTGTCTGTAAATTGGCAGACACTGGGCCTAACCAGGTATCATTTGTTCACAACATTTCAGCTTTTAGACAGATCAAATATCATCTGTAGTCTGCCTGACAACTTAGGAAAAAAACAAAAGCTGACACAAACACCCTCTCATCTGCTCTGGCTAATTCCACAGAAAGGTGATTCTGTGTCACACATGGATCTGGATCAAATTTGCACTGCATGGTCCAGCAAAGTGTATATCCATCAGTAATGATAAGTGGCTTTCAAGGAAAGGTTTGGCAAACTGGATTCTTAAGACAACTGAAGGTTGAATTTAAAAGAAATTAACAACACAATGAATTAGAAAATGCTAAGTGAAGTGGTACTCAGAAGCAGGCAAGGGAAATTTCTTTTCCTGTTGACTAAACTATTTCAAGGAAAAATTATAAATAGAACATCTGTCAGAAAATAATTTACTGCAGTGAATCTTTCTGGTGCCTGATGCCAAATGCAATTTGAAGAGCTTGGATGCTGGGCCAGCTGAAGACCGGTGCCAAAATGACACTGATGTCCAGGGTTCATCACTGCCATATCAGGGAGGAAACAGCTTGAAAATCACAAAGAGGAGAATTCGGTGACCTGCTTCATTCCAGGTGATCATCTAGACACGATTTATTGTATTCGTATATAAATGAGTGCTTGTTACACATTCTCAAATGTTAAACATTGACATTTTCACTAGGACATCACTGGAACTGAAACAAACTAAAAAAAAAAAATAGAATACAGAAAAGCACAGACTACAAACCACAACTCTTTACCATTTAATGTCTCATCCTTTCAGTGCACCTTTCATTCAGACTGTCATGTAAAAATATAGCTCATTTATTAAAACATACATGATATTTCCCCACTTATAGAAATACATAATTTTTGAAAGGCAAAACAGAAAGCTTCTCTTCCCAAGGTGTTGAACACCAACAGTGACATTGAGAATATGCCCAGAGCAGATCAAAGCAGTGAGGGCCTTTATCAGAGACTGTCAGCTTCCAATATTTAATGAAAAAACTAGGTAGTACTAAAAGAAGTTTACAAACCTGAAACCAATGTAGTCATCCAGCACAAATCCATAAAACTCTTCAGATTAGTTTAACTGTCAATTCCCAGCATCTACCCATTTGTCAATTAAAAAGAGTAGTGCTTAACTCAAGCAAAATCCTATCTTCTAGATAATGAAATTACTGCTGAGGCAGTGAAACACAATGCACTTTAGATGGGAGTACAGAAAGGTAAAAAAATGTTTTATCAGTAACAAAGAGCAAATTTTTTTTTCTGTAGTGCACAAACAAGCACCTGAATGCACCATTATGTGTGGAATTAGCCACAGAAGAGTACATAGCAATGCACATGGTGTAATGCCTACAGCATATGAAGTAGTGATGTAGAATAACTGGAAAAAACCCAAGTGTTGTTACTGACCCTCCTGACCGTGCACCAGTCATTAAAGTTACAGAAGACTTCAGAAAAAGCTATATATATCGCGACTGACATTAAGATTAACAACCTATTTGCAAGAGATAGAAAAAAATACTATTTACTCAAAAGAAATCAAATTATCTCAAATTTGAAGACGATATAAAAAACAAACATCAAGTACAAGGTGTTAATAGGAAAAACGCCCACCTCTTTTCATAAGGGATTGAAAAACAGCATTGGGAAAGAACACAGCCAAATGACTAATGCTAACTATAACCTTGAATTATCTTCCTTGCTTCTGACTGTACACAAATACTTGTCAGAGAAGGCCTCTCTTTAGGACACATTCAATGCTCTTGCACACCATAATCACTTGTATTGGATCACCACATCAGCTTCTTCGTCACAGGCTTTGTCAGGTTCACAGAAGAACCTAAACACACAAGTTTCCTTGTTTTCAAAGAGCAACACATCACTTCTGATCAGAAAAAAGGATTTTCTCAAATGCTACGTGTGGAATAACCCCTGCATTGCATCTGTGGACCTGGTAATTCGTAAACTGGTCCCTTTGCCTTATCTGCATCTCTGAATATCTTATTCATAACATGAAGGCCTCTGCAAACCAACCAATGGATGAAATAATCTAAGAAACTAAAAGAACCAGGACGTTTCCACACCAGATGAAGAGGAACATCGTTGAATACTTGTGCCAATCCTGAATACTTAAAGAACTGTTTCATAATAGAACTGACAGGTCTTAAAATATAGTAGACTTGACTGAAAATTAATGTGGAGAAACTCTTAAATATAGAATTCCATTAATATACAGCATGTTAGCTGTCTGCAGAATATTACAGTTAGTTAAAATATTTTTAAAGAGAAAAGGTGACATAAAATGGGCAATTTACAGACATAATGCTGCCTACACAGATGTGTAAGACACACTGAGAAGTAGCTCAAAAAACTCAGTTGCTATAAACACAGTATTAGTAAATTGCATGTAAGTATCTAATCTGATTATACCAAAACAAAGTTGTAATTACAGGAGATTAATGTCAGGACAAAAATATAGAGCCTCTCCTGGACTCCTGGTACATATCATCCCCCAGCATGTTCCTCAACTCATGAGAATAAAAGATCCCATTAACTGCAATGTGACTACAAGATGTGATCAAAACTAGGAACTTTCTACCTGACTGAGTCAGTACCCTAAATTCCTCATGGTCACTTTTTGATCCAAGAAAGTGCGTACAACAGCACATATACATAAACATTGCCACTTGTACAGAGGTTCTGCTCAGACGTAGCTTCCATAGTATGCAATGCCTCTAGGCAGAACACGGTAATAACTCATCTGTGAGGCTGATAAAAAACAATTATTAGGAAAAGCACATGGGTATTCATACAGTTTGAACAAACTCTATCAAAGATACTTTGCACTAGAAGAACTTTTAAAATTTCACCATTATTCTGAACTTTGTCTCTCATTGCATAGCTATGAAGCAATACTGCATCAGTGTTACCAAACACACTCTTAAAAAAAAAAAATCTGTATTATGCTTGGCATTAAGCCAACTTCAGCCATAGTGCAGACTCAGAGATGGTCACCAAGAGTCTTCTCTGCTCTAAAAACTGTTAATCTGAACGTCTGTATTTATTTTTCCAGAAGTATAAAATCTATATCAAACTTTTAAGGGACTCCTGTTTACACTTTCATATAGGTAATGATGCAACTTGCATTGCATGTGTACAGTAGAATACACAAATTATTATTAACTCACCCTCCTTCACTTTCTGCCTCCTCAGAGGTGGTAGTTTCTCTTGCACTAGAAGCCGTCTCTGCTTTTCTCCGCCTTGTTGCTCTGTGTGATGGGCTAACTCTCTGAACATCACCCTTTCCCTGAAGCTCATTTCGAACAAGGTCTTCAAGTTTTGGAATAGCTTCTTTCAGAAATTCAACCTCTCTCTTCAGTTCGTCCACACTTAGTAACAGGCCATTCAGTTTTTCTAGTATCTGCAGTTGCCTTCCATGCAAAACCATTATGGCTCCTTGCTCATTAGAAGCCTCATTTGGCAAGCCCACAGAATTAATTCTGTTACCTATATCCTGGAACGCATGCATATGCACAGCTGCACCAGGCTTTTGGATCTTGCGGTACCAAACCAGCACCAGGCTTAATCCAGCAGTCCCTGCCATTATGCCCAGTATTAGTCCTTTGTTTTCGAAGGGAGACATTTCTGCACGCTCCTAGAATTGTGAGACAACAATAACAGAGTTTAAGATGTTTTCCCCTGCTCTACTCACGTGACTTGCTCTGCTCTGAAATCACGAAAGCATAAGGCAGGAAAAACTGCAGACACAAAGTTACACTTTTTGCAGGTTCTACACTACGAGGCAGCAAAAACAAGACCAAAGTGGGTTTGGGGGTGTGAGGGGCGCGGGCACACGGGGCAGGACCGCAGCCTTCACTCTTAACCGTCCCGGCATACTGGGATTTGTTTGTTTTAATGCGAGAAACTCATATAATCGGATTTTCCGCCACCGCAGAGAGGCGGAAAGCCAGCTGTCAGGCCAGAGCGCAGCCTGGAGGGGCGTCACGCCGGTCCCCAGCCCCACCGCGCCGAGGGGCTGCCGGAACCCTGTGTTCGCCTCCTGCCCGCCCCGCAGCCGCCCCAGCCCCCGCCGCCCCGGNCCTGGGCCGCACTGCCGGCCGGGCCGGCCGGGTGACGCGTGCTGCCCGCCGGAGGAGGGATTCCCGCAGCGCTGGGAGTCCCGGCGGGTCGTGCTGCTGCGGGACGCCGACTGCACCTGCCACAGACATGGCTCGAAATACGCCGTTCTAGAGCAAGTGTACCTGTACGTGTGTCTGTCCTCAGTCTCGTGGCCGCTCGATTTCACCGATTTAACATTTTGCTACTTCTAGGCCACAGAAAAATTGTGTTTCCACTGCATTGGTGGAGACCTGAAGCTGCAAAATCACGGAGAAACCCCGCCCAGCTGCCAGGAAGGGGGGCAGTCCCGGCACAAAAGCTTCATTGCAATTTAAGCCGTATAAGGGCCCAAAGCTGATTTCACCAAAGTCCATCATAGATTGCCCAAAGTCTGGAGGAACTTACCATAGAATCATAGAATGGTTTGGCGCAGAAGGGAACCTTAAAGGCCATCTAGTTCCAGTCCCCCTGCCGTGGGCAGGGAGACCTTCCACTAGAACAGGTTGCTAAAGCCCCATCCAACTTGGCCATAAACACTTCCAGGGTCAGGGCATCTACAGCTTTCCTGGGCAATCTGTCCCAGTGCATCACCTGCCTCACAGTAAAGAATTTTTTTACTAATGTCTAATCTAAACCTATTCGCTTTCAATCTGAACCCACTTCCCCTTGTCATGGCACTCCATGCTCTTGTAAATGGTATTGCCCCATCTATCCTCTAAGTTCCCTTCAGGTACTGGAAGGCCCCAATTAGGACACAACAAAACCTTCTCTTTTTTAGGCTGAACAATCCCAGTTCTCTCAGCATTTTTCATAGGAGAGGTGCTCCATCTCTTTGATTAATCTGGTGTTCCTTGTCTGGACTCATTCCAACACATAATTGCCCTGTGTTGGGGACACCAGAGCTAGATGCAGCACTGCTGGTGGAATCTCACCAGAGCAGAGTAGATGGGCAGAATTTGAAATTATCAGAGGATGGGAGGTATTGCACCTGTGCCCCATCTGAGATCACTTTTATTGGTAACTCTCACAAGACTCTCCTTTGCCCTTTATGACAAGAGGATCTGGCTCCTGTTTCTGGCCTTGGATGGAAGAAGGATCACCACAGACAACCTGCTCTGACCATTTGTCTTCCTGAAGGCTTGTGGAGAGCCTGTGCACAACATCCTGCCAGAATTTACAAGTGTAAAACTCATGTTGTTCTGTGTGAGGGCCTACGGAAACCATAATGGAAACCACTGTGTCTGTGCAATGGAAAAAGCTCTTCAACAGCTGAAATTGTCCTCAACCATATCAATCAGAAAAAAAGGAACACAATTCTTAAAAAACATACTAATTGCCTTTAAAAAATGAGCAGAGTGCTGTTCAAAACAACAAAAAAAAAGTACCTAAAGCAGGTACCAAGAACTCAAGATTTTTCAGTCTTAGTACAAATTAGCAATTGTAAATCAGTCTAATGTCTATTTATCTTCAAAGAATTAAGTTTAAACCAACTACAGCTCTAAACTAATTCTTCATCAAGATCCTGAGGATGAAATTACCCTTATGAGACCAAACTTCAATCTGAGACAAAGGTCAAAATTTGTTAGAATGAAAAAATGAATACTGTTTCAGTATTTTACAGGTTTCCCTCTTACAATACAACAATAACAAAATGTATAATCTGTTCATATGTTTGTAATTTGAAGTTTTTAAACCAAGGTTGGAAATCTCTTCCATTTTATGGAAACGTCACTAAATTCAAATTATTTTAATACATTTCACTATAAGTAATGGTTTTAAGATACACAATCCCTCAGTGTTTAAAAAAAAAAAACAAGAAAACATAGATCTCCATATGCTGATAGTGTTTCAAGTGTTCAGAAATGGTAATATAAATGTGTTGGAAAACCTTTAATTTTTGTTTTCCTTTTTTTTCAGTATAGTCTGCCAAAATCTTTCTATAAGCCAATTAAAACAGGAAAGGATTTTTAAAAGATAATTAATTGGAGGGCAAACATAGCTGAAACAAAATAATATGGATGCAAAAAGCTAAGTGAGTATTTTTGAAGATTTTCCAAAGCGACTGTCTCAAGCTGCAGGCCTTAGACAAGGAGAACTGTTTTCAAAAATAATGGCCCAGGAGAACTACCATCTACAGCTGCCTGGATATGTAGCAAGTATGAAAATCAGGTCACCTCTTTGGTCCCAAGAAGTTATTGCATATATGTAGAAATGTGCTGGAACACAGCAGCTTACCAAGCTGGAAAACTAAACATCAGTTTGCCTAGATCTGACATAATTCAACTGACCTAAATATGACATATGTTCTTAAAAACTGAAATAAACAGTTTTAGAAAAGTGCTGTTCTTCTGCATAAAAAATTTTCCTAGTTCAAAAGAAACTTTGTACCTGAAGTCCTAAATAACAAGTCCAGACAACCATCTCTTGTTGTAACCCTCTGTTATAAAATGGTTAGCCCCAAATATTTTTAGTGCATTTTCAGCCTTATTTCCTAAGAACACAAAGTTTATGCCCCCAGGTTGTCCATGTGTTGCCTTCTGACAAGCCATACTATGACACTTTCTCCACCCAGAAGCTCCTGAACATGGAGCTTAATTTCAGCCATTTGTGACAGAACATGTCAAGATCATAGAATTGTAGAATCATAAAGTGGTTTGGGTTGGAAGGCATGTTCATGATCATCAAATTCCAGCTGTCCTGTGATGGGCAGGGACACCTTTCACTAGAAAAGGTTGTTCAGGCTGCATTCAACATGGCCTTGAACACTTCCAGGCATGGGGCATCCACTGCTTCTCTGGGCACCCTGTTCCAGTGCCTCACCACCCTCTGAGTAAAGAATTGCTTCCTAACATCTACTCTAAATCTCTCTTCTTTTAATTTAAACCTACTTGTCCTATCATTATTTGCCCATATAAAAAAACACTTTCCCTCTTTTTTGTAGACTCTTTCAAGTACTGAAAGGACACTCCAGGCAGTTTCAAGAAGGCCAGCACTTTGGAGTGGCAAGACCTTGTGAACATCCTGCCTCCCTCCACCCCTGGCCCCAGGCAGATGCACAGGAATGAACTTAGCACAGCAGTGCTTCAACACTGACACACCTGCATAGGGCACCAGCATTCTTACTGCACTGTTTTTTGTAAAACCAGAATGGGCAGTTTATTGGTCTTTTGGGAAATTTTGAACTTGGACAACATTTTTGTGTCATATTAGAAAAGTTAGCACATTATTGAGTGATTGTGTTCAATGGATCAGAGAGACATTACATAGTAAATAATTGATGCATGCTATTTCCAGACAAGGTGAGCATAATCTATTGGTGGTTTCACTTCTGTATGGAAGGCTTTCGTATTTTATAATTTCTTTAGCTGCAATTCTTCTGTCCATTTTCTTTCATGATATGCTGTTCTTTCTGAAATGCCCCTCCCTTCTCCACTCCCGAGAGACTGATCTACTGCTTGTAACAGATACAGAAACCTTTAATGAGCTAGTCGCCGTTCATACTTATTACTTCAGCAGTTGTCTTGTAGGTGTAAAGTCAAATATTGTTAATATGTCACCAAACATTGTGAAAGCTTAAATACCTTTGACCAGACTTGCAACCAGCCTGCCAGAAATCCTGACTGGATGTCAGAACAGTCAGAAATCACTATTCTATCAAGTTTGGTTAAATTCTTCTGAATTTTTTGCTATAAAGAAAGTTCTGTCTTACCTCAAAGGGAAGCATTCACTGTCAGGCTTGTCAGTATTCTCTGCTGCTTTTGGCCTGAACAGTTGTCCAGTGCTCCTAATGAAAAAATAATCTATTGAAGTTAAAAGGAGATGGGTAATAGTACCCTGATCTTTTCTGTTTTCTTGAAATAAAGATATACTGCTTAGCACAGTTCCCTGGGGAGATGAGGCTGCCTCGGCCTTTATGTCTCTGTGTGTGCAAATGTAACTGTACCTCTCCCTCTCCCCAGTATTTTTGAACCTTTGGACAGTCTTAGTCAAATTCAACACAGAAACTCTAACAAATTTCCTTGAGTTAGCTGATCGTTTAAAGAAGAAATCTCTGAATTAGAGTCACTGCTATGGGGAAGATTGCTTATCCCTTGGTGCAAAACTGAGAATCCACACAGGAGAATATAATTCTGCAAGGACGGGAAAAGCTAAAGCAGAGCTCACATTTTATCAGATGTGAACGAACAGAACTACAAGTTATAACCTGATAGGAAACTTGACTTCATTAGCTCACATGCACTCACAATCATCTGTTTATTTATTTATTGTGTTGATAGGATTCAGTGCTGCAATTTCAGCTAAGTACAAATGGTCACTGATGGCATGGCTTTTCAAACAGCAAAAGAAAAAAAAATGTACGTATTGTTCCTGCTTCTTTGTGTCTTGAGGAATCTCAAGGACATTATCAAAATATATTTATACAAGCTCTGTTAATTTTCTTAGGCCAAGGTAGATGATTCAGTTTCCTTGATGTAAGAGATGAAAGTTGGCAGCCCAAAAGAGTTTGCATATGTTGTGTTGACAACAATAGGAAAAAAATCAGTAAGGTTACATCCGATGTGATTCCACAGCACTGCCTGATTTCTTCACAAAGAGAAATTGTCCTTGGAGTGCCTGGGTAAAAAGAGGAAAAATATACGAACAGTTATAAAAAGTAAACTAATATGTGTGTATAAAAATATATTTTACATGTATATGTATATGTTCCTTGTGAATTAAAAACTCAAAAAGAATCAAAGTCTTTATAAAGATATGCATGTGTACACGGTGTATTCCACGTCACCCACTGTATTTTCTTTTACTGAATTAAAAGTGTCTTTTTTTTCAGCTTCTCTATAAATATGCTATTTCAGAGCACACTGAAGTATCTTAAAGAGCATTACTGTTTCTACCTGCAAATGGCAGTATGCCCCTTCCTGAACTCCAGTAAATATTGCCTAATGGCCCTAGGATGTCTACAATTTCACATTTAAAAAATCATCATCCAGGTGATGTGGTCTGTTCTTCCATCATTTCTGTCCCTCTTCTCTGCTACCATTTGTGAGCTTATAAAAAAATTTCCTTTCTGATTTCAAGTTTCCATCTAGGCCACTAAGGTTTTGTGTACATTTGGAAGCAGTGGGGTCTGACAGAAGTGGGTCTCCGGGCCAAACAGCTGGTGCTGATGCCATGACATCCATGCTGTGCCCTGGATTAACTTTTGCCAACTCCAGCCTGATCACAGTGGCTGTGTGCCCATTTGTGGCTGCAGTGCCTCTGCTGTGCTTCTGCAATGGATATTCCCAAAGTGCAACCAGGTGTTCCATGCCTGGTACATGGTGAAGCAAAGCTTGCCAAGCTGGGACAATTGTGAGATTTGCCTCCAAGGTGCATTCCTGACCCAACCCAAATCATTACTGTATACATACGTATTTACACTAGGAGAGTTTGATGTGGGTTACACAATTTTTCAGGACAGAGTGAATACAGGAGGGAGTTCACCTTCCCCTGGCGATTGCTGAGTGCTAGCAAAGGGGTTCCTCCTTCATCACGGGATCACTTTTGAACAATGACAATCAGTAAGTGCAGCTAAAAGCATGAGGAAAAGTGGTGAAACCAGGTGAGTTAAGGGGAAGCATAAATAAACAACCACTTAAAAGAGTTTTGCTATATACAATAACAAGACAAGATTATTACTGTATGCAATGCACCCAAACATACGCACTCACACAAATATATTTATGTACACAGCATTTTAGTTTTGCAGATGGTTTCAAGACACCTGATGTGCTTTTTAATAAGGAGATAGGTCTGTTAAAGTAAAATGTAAATGTAGATTTTATTCTTTTAACTGGTGTTTGCACCCCATCCTGGTGTTTAAGAAACTTTCCTTGTGATTCTGAGCTGCAGATTCCTAAAGAGCAAATAAACCAGGTGGCCTTTCTGCATTTTGGTGAGATGGGCTCACAAGTCCTTTGCTCATTCATAGTTATAGTGCTGCTGTCTTGTGGGAAAAAAAGGCAGCTGCAACTGCAACACTTGCAAAAGTTGATATTGAGTCATTGTCAAGAATTGTAATGAAGGCCTTTTAAATGCTTGCACATTTCTTTCTAATTTAGAAAAACTGTGTCAGTGTGATTGATCCATTAGGTTATATGGGGAGCCATTATTCAGTGGGTCCAGAATTTTGTCCTGCATTTTAGCAGAAGTAACAAAACCCCTTCCAGGACATTCTGGAGTATAAGCAGTACTGCTGTCCCTGAATGCAGTGAAACTTGTTTCTTCTATTGCCACTTCTCAGAGACACTATTTAAAGCTACCGCATGGCTGTGCAATATGCAATTTCAAAAATCCATATCTAATGAAAAGATAGAAAAGCATCTTGGGCAACATTACAGTATTTCTATGAAACAGGCAGATTTTTGGCCAGAGTAGTTGTTTTAGAAGCATTTTCATTGGCACATGCTTTGATAGTCAAACTGAAATACCAGGTGGTTTTTTTTTCTGAAAACGACAAAGAAAGATTCCAGAGCTAGGAAGAAATTGTACAAACAAACGAAACATGTTTTTATTGGGTTTGTTTGTTTGTTTTCCAGTTTTCAAAAGCACATGGAAACACAGATTTGTATGTCAACAGGCACATAGAATATTTGACATATTTTATATTCTTCTATTGCATACTGTTATAATCCACTTTACCAAGTTACTAAGCAGCTTTTCAAGATCATCTCTTTTCATAAAAGAAATATTTTATATTTTACTCAATAGTCTTGGATTGTGAAAGCAAGACTTAAGCAACCAAAACACCTAGAAGAGTCAAATACAGCCCTTCCAGAAGGCAAAAAAAAAAAAAAA
>WBNO01013951.1:13836-31494 GCA_013400575.1 Peucedramus taeniatus
ATATATAGATAGATAGATAGATAGATATAGATATAACACATATATATATGTTTACTATATACTAAAATATGGTTTATCTTCCAGTTGTGAAACAATTTTTTTTCACATTCTTATCTTTTAAAAAAACATTTTTTTTAATTTATAACACTTTTCTATAGATCTGTATTCTTCAAACAAGTCCTACTGAGCAAGAAGTTTTAAATATGCATAAAATTTAGCGCTACACCCTGAACAAGTCTGATACTAATCAAGAGTTACTCTGAAGAGCCAACAGCATGTGAGGCATCAAATTATGTAGATAAGGTATCCATTGCACTATTTTGCATCAGAACCTGATTCCAAAATACAGAAAGAATGCTAAAAAATGTGCTTATTTTTTAACTTACTGCAGCATTATCCCAAATGAGGGTGAAAACAGAATTTGTAAATGTACAGAATAGGAAATCTGTTTCATCTCCGGGTACCGTCTACTCATTTGTGTAGGGCTGAAAACCAGTGTTGAGCAATAATATTTTAAAATTCTTTGATATTTTCACTAAAAACAATATCTTGCTAGTATCATGATGCAATTACTCCTCTGGGCCATGATGTTTGGAACTGCTTTTGCGGGCTTGCGAGTGGGAGTTTGGAGGGCAAGGTGGGGCTGTGCATATCGAGCAACACCAGGTTAACACCAGGTTAGGGAGACAAACAAAAAAGCCAGGCACTGGCTGCCTCCAAGGCAACGCATGGATCAAGTGGATCCCTATAACCAGCCTGGTTCCCTTCCAACAGCAGAGCTTTTGAAGGGCTGCTTTGAGGCCCACAAGATTTTCCCGAGGCCACAAACTGGCCAGAGGACAACACCTGCCTCACGGCCACACCGCCCCGCCGTTTGCCACCGTCTCCTCACCCCAAAGCGGCAATAGCCGCCTCCTGCTGAGGGCTGGGGTTTGTCCAACCCCAAAGCCACCTCCTGCCGAGGGTTGATGTTTGTCCAACCCCAAGGCCACCCCCTGCCGAGGGACGCTGCCACCGGAGTCCGGGGCGGGGCTGCCAGGCTCACACGCGGCGGAGGGAGGCGGGGAGAAGGGGTACCCACGCCAAAGCGCACACCTGGCTACAAAGCAAGACGGTCCGTGATCGGCACGGGCAAGCACAGCCTGCAGACTCGAGCTGTCAGAGGAGCCGGGTTACACAACAGTCTGGCTACGGAACGTGAGAAGCAGCGTCGCTGCCTGGTTTCAGAGGGGCCGTGAGGGAACGCCCCCCCCCCCTCCCCCCCCATGGGATAGCAGGGGACAGGAGCCACACCGTGTGCATGGCGTGCGTGCTTCTGGGACAAGAGGGGCACGGGACCCACCACGTCCCCGAGTATCTCCCCACATACCCCAGGCTCTCGGAGACGCCCAGCAGCCACACGGGTCACTGTCCCTGAGGGACTGCCACCCCGTCCTCCGCCTCTCCCGGGCGCCCTCAGACGCGGCCGCACCCAGCGGCACCACTGGGTGGCGGCCGAGCGCCGCGGCCGCCAGGGGCCGGTCGCTCTCTCGCCTTCGCTCCCTGACTCTCTCCCAGAGCCCGGCGGCGTCCCTGGATGCGCCCCTGGATACGAGCGAAGGAAGGAAACGTCCTAAAGCACTCCCGTCCCGGTGTTCCTCAGTCGTCCGGGTGCTTCGCAGGTGCGTTTGGAGAGATCGGATGGCAGCGGCGTGCCACGGGTTCCTGCTGCCATCCAAAGCAGTACTTTTACATCTTTCCTTGCCTGAATCCAGTGTTCATCAGATAGCTCAGCTCGCTGCCTTGGCTGAGAAAACCTCGGTTTTGTTGTCACTGTTCTGCCAGGTTGCTGGGTTGAATCAGCTCGAAGCAAAGCCCTTTGTGAGAAAAAAAGGCAGGAGCGCATGGCCAGGAGCTGAAGGAGAAAAGTGACTGATTTGGCTCATCTTATGGAAGTGCATTGCTAATTGCAATTGTTGTAGAAGAAAAGGTACAACAGATACCAATTGAGAAAGGAAAGACAACACCTTGTATCCTGTACCTGTACCAGAGGCAGACTATCAGATATCTCAGGATTAGTTAAGAGAGCAGCATATATTTGTAGCATATGCTCGTTTCTAGTGTAGATCTGAATGACAGTGCATTATCATGGTGTGGCTCTGTGTAAGTTGTCCCTTAATAAAAATTCAGCTCAGAGTGTTGTGTCCTTTAAGTCTTAAAAAAAAGCCAAACCAAACCAAAAAACAAACAAACCCAAAACAAAACAAAACCACAAACAAACAAACAAACTCAAAGAAAAATGGAAGCAGTAGAACAGATGCTCAGAAGTAGAATTGAAATAGAAATTTTGGAGTTCATCTGAAATAACAATATGAATTGAGCATTTAAAGCTTAGTCTGTAGATGTGTTGAAGTTTAACCTTTTTACTTAAGAAACCTCTGCCATGGTACAAAGGGCATAGGAAAATGCAAATTACTGAGGCTTCTTGCTTAGAAAACAATACCAAGAGGACATCAAGAGATACAAAAAGCCCAGATAAAGAAAACCCTCTGTCTCCAAGCTCATTATGACCACGGAATATCCAGATAAGGACCGAGGGACCAAGAAGCACATGCGTAAAGGAGAAAAGGTTCAAAAGTTCAGCCATGAGGAAGACCACAAATCTTCAGCCTCAGAGACCACCAGGGACCCCCATACGACCACCACAGACAATGACGCATGCTCAGAAGGGCGTGGACCTGATGACCATACGAGGCGAGGATGGGCGGGGCCAGGGTTGAATATACATGGAAAAGTTGTGCAATGTATTACATATGGAATAGCTTTGTGAATAAAGCTGTGGGACAGCCCGAGGCTCGGGGCACAAGTTTTCACGAGAGCTATCTCGCTTGTGCCAGGGCGCCGACATACATACCCACTGCATAACTAAATCTGGTTGTGTAGTTTATTTATTCCATGTATCGCTTCAGAATAACCACAAATGAAAAATAAAGTAGAACAAAGAAGGTGAGGAAAGTCTCTGTAAAATTTTAAATGCCTAGAGAGCTTGTGTCTGCAACAAAGGTGGTCAGGACCTGGATTCCTACCTCCTGCATTTACATGTGTCATCAGGGTACATAGCTATAGGTTTTCTGTAATTTCTCTGGGGAGAAAGGCCCCTTGAAAAGGGAACTCTTCCAGTTCAATGTCAGTAGTTGTCCAACTACTTCAGACTATAGACTTCAGTCTTGCTCTTTATGTGCCTAGGGTATACTGACCTCTGCCACTTGCAAAACATCCTTGTCATGGAAATTATTTGAGGCATGTATTGAATTGCGTTATATGGGAGGCCAGCCCATGTGATCCTCATTATCTCTTTGGTAGTAAAAAGGGTGACTTTATTTACAACCTTTGGCAAAATGTCCTGCAATCTATTTTGAACTGAAACAGGAGGATGAGCAGAATATCACAAAGCTGTGGCGACTTCCCTGCTTATCTTGGCTGCCTTCTCCTCAAGAGTTGTACTGAACAGCAGTCTAGTGCAGCAAACAAGCCTGGCCAGTATTTATAAACAAACATAGATTTCTCAATGCATTTTTTCTTATCTGCGTCTTTCTTTCCTCTTTTTTTTCTTAATACTTTAATTGCTCTGAGGCAATGGCCATCTTTATCTGTGATGGTTCTAAGACCACAATCTCTGTTCAACTGTAATGCATAATAAAAATTAGTTCAAACTGAGCTAGAAAACAGCATCATTATAGGCACTTTAGTTACCCAGTCTAGTTACTAATTAGCTCCTACTTCATCTACTAATATCTGCTTCTAAATACCATGAGAAGGTAAAAAATTTACTGCACTAAGCAGATATTTTCATCATGTTTCACTTTCTAATATATGGAAAAGGGTAGTACATGGAGAGTTATTATTTAAGAAAATAACATGATAATTGACTTGTTGTATAAGCTCAGCCAGCCAGTCATAGCAAAACTTTTACAATATTACCCATCAGGAGCACTGTCCCAATTTATTTGAAGAGCCCATCTTCAGTGGTAATACTTTTGGACCCAGTAATTTTTGTAGTTCTGTATACTTCAGATAGACACCATTGTCTAGCTTGGCTGTTTCAGAGAGGCCAGGTAAAAAATGCAAGTTATTAAACAGTTTAATTTGTAAAAAGGCATATCTTTCTTTATGAAAAAAAAAAAAAAAACAAAAAAAAACAAAACCAAAAAAAAAACACACCAAGAAGAATTCACTTTCCTCTTAAATTCAAGAATATTGACCAAGACTAGGACCCTAATAAGAAGCAGAACTTTTTATCAGAGGACTACAGTGTTTTACAAAAGCCTTTGAAGTCCCTGGCAAGGCACACGCACTGTTTTGGCAGTCACGCTAGAGTGAATAGGCATTTGTAATTCTGGAGGGAACATCTGACATTTCGGAAGTGCATTCGTGGTTGGATTGTGGCAGCCAGGACTGCAGATCTCCTGTCATGCCAGGGCTCACAAGGCTCTGCATCTTCCCTGTGTGAGGCTCTCCAGGCCATTTTGGCTTTCCCATTTGGAGCAGCAGTAGCAGCACAGAGCAGAGCTGGCTGGAAATTTCTGACAGCAGATTCCTCTGCTGGGAGAAAAAAAATAACCCAAACTGTAATTGACAGGTTTCTGAGCAGCACATTGGCTGTGAGAGAAGCCAGGCAGGATCCCAAGCTGCCTGCTTCCCTGCAGGCTTACTTGCTTTTCTCTGTTGGCAGCTCACTTGCTTTCTGGGTTTCTTGACAGCTCAATAGGGAAAGTGAGGGAACCTGTGAACCTGAGAGGTGGGAGTATGTTCCAGGTCACATTTCCACTTCAGATGGGTAGTTTTCTAGAAATGTGGGAGGCAAATTCTGGTTCTCCAGGGCTCTTTGCTCCAATGAAGCAAAGAGCAGTTGATCTCCTATTCCAGAGTACCTCAGGCAATGCCAACAGCCAAAAGAGCATCCATCCTTCTCCAGTCCAGAAGAAGCAGCAGGGATAAGGTCCTATATGGAAAAAGAAGCATCCTCTCTTCCTTTTCTGAGATGCTCTGGCAAAAGGGACCCATCCACTTTTAATCATTCCATCAGCTACGTGGAACTACTGTGCTTTTCCACTCCTGGCACATAACATTTTCCATGTGGATATAGTTAAGGGCATTTAACCTCCACCAGGGAGCGAGGGGAAGAAACATAGAGAGTGATTCATAGTTCCAAATTACTGTTCTCAGGCTGAGAAAGGCGCTAGTGCATTCTGGCTGCTAGCTCAGCAATGCTTGCGTCCTGTTTGAAACTCTTCTTTTAAACTGCTAGGCGTCCACAGGTTATTTCAGCAAGCAGTGAAACATAGCACATATATTTCCTTTACCATAAATGCAACACTACAAATTAGCCAGACAACACAGGGTGATTCTGCTTCTCTTCAGTGTAGGTTAGAAACTGCTCTACAGGGAATTTAACTTAAGCACAGGAACACCCAGTCTCACGTAGCCTTCAGAACAGCTCAAACCCCAAAGTCTATTTGGGCCCTGATTAAACAAACTGAACAAGCATAAATCAAACTAACATCATGGCTTTGCTAAATTCATATTCCAAGTCTTGCTCAAGAAAACTATTCAGGGAAGTTAAAACTGGGCTTCAGCTTTTGATTTGCTGTTTCAAATTAGATTCCTTACACCTGTGAATGAAGCATATGACCATTTTTTCTTCTCATAACTTTTAGGTTGTCATTTTTTCATAGTCATCTGTAATTTATTTTCCCAGTTAGAGATATTTTTTGGAGAAAATAGAGCAGTACAGCCTTGTAAGACATCTGATCAAGAAATGGAACTAAACTTGTCACAACTAAGAAATTTGAAAGAAAATAGTGAAAACCACATAAATCTTTCACTGGTTCCATTTTATTTTGAGAGAAGAGAGGCGAATATTTTTTTAGATGTCTTCTGTACACAGCAACAAAAGGTTATACTTGTATTTTCTTCTTTATAAGTAAGTCCAAGCTTCTGGCTAAAGTCCAGCAGACATTTTTCTTTGTCCATTAAGGCAATCTCCTACACAGTTTACCAGGGGAGGATGAAATTCCTCAAGCTGTGTTATAAACATTCATCAATGAAATCATGCTCCTAGTAACAAGAACATCGGACAAAATTTAAGACAGTGCTACACTGAGTGTTCTTTACAGATGGAGACTGTAGAATCAGGAGTGAACCAGCAAAGCCAAAGACCAAGTAAGCCTCTGTGAAAAGATTAAACAAGACAATTTTCCATCACAGAGAATTTTGAGGTTCAGTGAAAGCAGGAAAACCTGGTTCTGTCACTCCAAATATAAGACAAAGGAATATTTAGATGCCAAAGGAAATAGTCTGAGAAAGGATCTTTTTTGCTCTGTTGAAAAGCCTTGATCCTTCCCTGTAGCAGTACTTTACAGAGACAACCTACAAGTCATATAAAGCCACACAGCCTATAATTTCTTCTGGATGAACTTTTTGAGAATTCTTTGGAATGCCCCTATTGTTCCTCTGTCTTTATATTGCTCAAGTTCATTCCTGTTTAATAAAGTCTCTAGAGATGACAGCTGAAATGAGCGTCCTGTTGAGACCATGACATGCAATGGGCAGCATTGATTTTAACTTGGTAGTTCAGCAAGGGACAGAAAACAGGCAGTGTTGACAGCAGAGCCTGCAAGCTGCTGGGCAGGGAGACTTTTTATCAGTTCACCTTCCTGTCTTCCTTTTCAGCTGCAATTTACCCCCTCCTCTGCCAGCCTCCCTAATTAGTGCAGAGGATTTGTTTGTGTATAGCCCTAATAACTTTTAATCACCTTCAATATAGCACTTCCCCACGCTCTGATCTTTCACTCTCTGACCATGTCCATGCCAAGTACTGGGTGGGAGGATTGGGCAAGAATTTCCTATGTACTGCCTTCACCAGCAACAGGGAACCCAGACTTCCCTTCCTCATTTAGACCTGTGCTAAAGGCTACTGCCATTAATGAAATATTTCCTTTATGAAAGCATTTCATAAAATTAGATAAGGATAAAGCCAGAAAGTGACCTGAACAAATTACTGCAGAACTTCTAAAGCTTCATTTTAAAAGAAAATGAAAACTTCTCAGGGTCTTATATTTTGTGATAAAATGTATCCAACTCCATAAAAGGCATATTGTTCCAGAAGAATAATAATTTATAGGAGACTCTGGAAAGGTTTCTCCAAATACTGATGGCAAGAGGCTGATGAAGTGGGATTTTCTGGAGAAAATACTCCAGAGTATATTCTGGAGAATATACTGTGAGAATATCAATACCAGCCTTTCTCCTGATGCAGGCTGCATCTGGTTTTCAAAGAGTTACATTTTTTGCAGCATTGCTCGCAGGTTTCTGGTGTGTGAGTCTAGTGAATCTGGGAGCCCCATTGGGCTGTAACTTACACAGAAGGCTGCACTGAGTCCTGGCAAGTGCAGGCCTCTGGAATTTAGCAGTGCAAGAGAAGGAAACATGCCAAACCATCTACCTGAATGCTACTCCCTCAACACATTCCTCTGTGGTGTTTCTTGGCTGGCTGCTTGATCCCTCAGCTCTAGGACTGAAAAAAAACCCTAAGTGCTTGAAGTTACATTTCTCACAGACATTTACATAGCATATGTAGCAAAAATGGTCTAGAATACTATGAAAGTTCCATTTTCCAAAACAAAAAAATCCTGAGAAATAGTTGTCTTTTCCTAATGTCATTATTTACTTTTAGTTAATAGTCAAGAGTAGCAGATGGGTACTCATGAATTAAGATTCAAATATGTGAAAATCAGAAGTGCATCTTTAGATATTTAGGTTTCCAATTTTGTTTTGAGTATAATATTGCAAAATAAAAACTTTGAATTGGTTGACTTTTAAAACATTCATAATTAGAGAAAGGTTTTTAGACTAATATTACTAATCTAAACCCATAAATTTATCCTGTTCTGTCATAACCACATGCAATTCTTTCTTCGTTGTGGATGATTTGGTCAAAATCCCATCAACTGCATCCCCTCCTCTCTTCCCCAGAGAATGTCTATTTATATGGTTGTTTAAAGCAGATACACAACTGGTGTGAAAATTCAGTCCTACAGAAACAGAGAAGCTGAGCACAGGAAAAGAGCCAACATACAACTAGTGAAGCATTATAGAGCTTACTTAGTTTGTGTTTCCGTCTTTTACATATGTAGATGACTACAATCTTTGCTACAGAGAGTAGAGAGGTTTCTGTGTTTGTCACAAGAAAGCAGTGTGGGTTAGATGGAAATGAAAGTCATACATGTCAGCCAATGGGAAAAAGCAGGGCAGATTTCCTGGAAATTATGAAACAAATAATTTTGTAAATTGTGGTGTATTTCAGATTCAAAATGTATAGAATTGTTGCACATTTGTAATTCTTTTGGTGACTATCACAAACATGGACGGTTGTTTGCAACAGGAGTAATGTTTAGCATGAATATTTCTTAGCTGTATGGTAGCTACATAGTGAACAGTACGTTTCAACAGGGTAGCAGTCTGTCATGGGTTGCAGAGCAAGATATAACCAAATGTATTCTATTACCATCCATTAGAACTGGGATGGGAGATCTTCTGTTGATAAGCCAGCTGATAAGAAACCACCAAAGAGCAGCTTCCCTTATCTCTTCCACAACCAGGGATAAATCTTCTGTTAATGGCCCATCAGGCCTTATCACCATCCCATTGTGAGATGCTCCGCCCAGAGGGGGGAACAAAGCACTCCAGCCTGGATATAAGCTGAGACTCTGAACACCACAGCAGTGCTTGCCTACTGGACTCCCAGAGGATAAGAGCTACTGCTGGATTGTCAGACCCATTTTGTTACAGGATCACTGCTTCAACTGGACCGCTCTGCTTGGACTGCTATCACCATAGGGTGTCAGGTTGTATTCTGACTTTGTCAGTGGTTTTCTTATTGCATGTATTTTGTTTCCTTTTTGTTTTATTTTCCCTTTTTCTAATAAATTGTATTTCTGACTTGGGGTGTCCCGCTGGTCTTGCTTCTCAAACCAGAACACAGTCTCAGCACAGTGGTTGTGCGCACAAATTCTACACACCGGTCAGCAAGGAGAGACAGGCATTTGGAAGTAGTTTTGCCCTATGTATTTGTGGGTTCTTTCTGTTTGTGTTGATAAGACAAACTAAAGTAAGGATTCCTATTACCATTCAAGCAAAGATTGCCACTGATAACTTCTGCTACACCACAGACTCATGTCAAGATAGTCTCACATACATAAAATTGAAGTTTTTTGTTGTTCTTTTCCATAAAGTAGATATTTCTTCCAAATGTTCTGTGTCCAAATGACCATAATATTTCATAACATTTGAGTCATGGTTCCCTATATTTCATGGTGCTATTGGATGTAGCAGAGTCCTTAGATTCATGTCCAATTGAAAAGAGTCCTTTCAGTGCCTTCAGCAAGCCTTGGATCTGACCTTGGCTTGCTTAGCACATTGTTTTGGGAAGTCATTTACTCTCCTGTACTTCACCCTCTCTTCATTCTGGAAAGCTTATTAATTTATAGGTCTTTAGGATCTCAACTATTGTCTTAGTTAGATTTTGGAGTTTTTTGTTTGTTTGTTTTAGATCTTGGCATTAGAATATCAGTTGTTCGTAGACTAAGATGACCCTCATGTTTATAGGCCTCTGGAGAAAATAGAATCCCAAGTCTTCAATAAAATATAATCAGCATTTTAAATAACTCACAGATATGAAAGTCTAACTAAACACAGAAAATACCCTGGTGTCCCACCCCACAGGGTCTTATCATGGTCAACTTGGCTTCTGTACTACAAAAACATCCTCAGTTCTTCAAATATGCCAATAAACTTCCCCTGAGAGGCAGACTCCAGCAAATAAAGCCCTCCCTTCATGCAACATAACCAACATTTGCTTGATAGACTTCAGGTGAAAGATTCAAAAATTTCTCCACTGACCTAACAAGCTGCCAGAGGAGCTTAAACTGCTGTAAGTATGGGAAAGCAGAGCAGTTTAAACCAGAAAGATAGGATTTGGGACAAGGTGATGTCACAGCCCGGCATCCAACAGGAAAACCTTCAAACTCTGGAATCCTTCTAGCAGCCAAGCAGTTCTGTGCTAACATGAATGTCACAGGGGAGTTTTTTAATAGACTTGCTACACCGAGCCAAACAGAGGACTTCAGAGAGTTATGGGAGAAGTGGAATATACACATCTGGGAACCAAACCAAACCAGCTCTGATACTTTATTGCACAAGGCTTTCTCTTGCTATCACCTATAAAGGAGGTTGTACAGTGCTTTAATTATTTTTAAAAGTTCACACTGATTCTCCAGACAATTGAATTATACATGGATATATACAGAATAAAAGGCTTCATTGATGGATATCGGATGATAACATCGATAGCCAGAATAAAAAAAAAAAAAAAGTGTCCCTATAGTAACATATTATTTTTCTTTGAATAAAAGTAAGCTAGAGAAAATAGTATGTTACTAGCCCCTCTTTCTGAGTTGGTAAAAAGGTAATTGAATACCATACATCCAGAGTGTAATGATGTTCAGATGGGATACTGGGAAACAGAACTGATCAGGAATGAGCAATTAGTTTGAAGGAAGGAAACATAAAAATGAGGTTAGAAACATAGAGAACATTTTAAAACTGCATTTGTTTTCTCTTATAAAATAATTTTGTGAAAAAGATATTTTCTTTTTTAAGGCAATTTATTTGGAATTGCCTAATAAAGCAATAGTTCAGTCTGAGAACAGCAGAGATTAAATTTCCAACAAAGGTGTAATAGCAAATGCATTACTGCTATTAGATGCTAAAAAATATAATTACTTTACAATTACAGCAAACTAATTAATGCTTTATGGAAAGGAGAGCTCTGAGGACCCTCTCAAGAATCAGAGAGCTTCTGAGGTAGAACTGTGCTGTGCCCAGCAATCTATTTTTTCCCCTCATATGCTGTGCTGGCCATGACACAAGTGCCATTCTGCCATCATTTCTTGTTCATAAGTCATCAAAAATTATTTTAAAATAGCATTAATTTCTCCTTTGGTTTAAAACTGCAGAAATGTTTAGAACTGCAGATATGTTTGCTACTTATCTCCAGAGAAGGTGATTTGAGGAATTAGTGAGCTTATGGCCTATGGCATCTGGCTTTCAAATGTAAGTCCTTTTACTCAGTCTTTGAATGTCCTAATCAACCCAAGTCTTTATCTAATTCTATGAAAATTTCTACATCTAAATAAATGCCAAGGAATGTCTGTACAACTTATCAATGGTCACTACATTTACAAAGATGCTGAATTATGGAAGACCTCGGGATTTGTGTTATTCTGCATTTCTTAGTAAGGCCTGTACTCTGTATCCCTGGACTTGCTGAATCTGTGTGTACCCAAATCAAAGCACTGCACCATCGTGTGATGTCCTACTTCAGCCTAAGGCTGACTTAGAACTCAGGTCTGGACCGCAGCCCAGGCAGGCAGCACTTGCCTGGAAACCCAGACTATCTGAGTCAGTTCCAGCCACCAGGCAAATCTGGGTCCCTCATACATCATGCAAAAATGCTCAGTTAGCAGAATTTAGTGGTAGCTTATTTAGGTGGCAACTTTTAGCAGAAGTCTTTCTAACTTGCTACTTTGCATGGGGGTCTGGTGTTGACCGATGGAAAATAATCCAACAAATTCAGAACAAAAAAATATAATGCATGGTTTCTTCTGGTGCTGGCTTTTACAAACCAGAGCCAAAGACTGCCACAGTGCTGAGAAATATGGGTCAGGAAAATACATCTAGAGTTGGATATTTGAGGGCTATCTGGAGTCTGAATGTGCTCCATGTTACTGTGTAAGCACTGGGGGAACACGCTCAGTGGAGGGTAGTGGCAGAGCTCCATGAATCTGTCTCTAAAGGTTGTACTGGGATACAGCTGCCTGGGCTTGTGGCAAGGTCTTCCTTGCAGAAATCACAAAGACTTGTAACAGTGTGGGGTTTTTTTACTAACAGCACAATTTCTCTTTCAGTCATGCAGAAAAATTTCAGTTTCCTACTCTGTATTTAGCAAACCATGGGAGGACCAGGCCCCAGAGGGGCTGAGGCACTCAGCTGCCACTTCAGCTACCTGAATTCAGCCCTCAAATCTCCAAGCGGCTTTTCCAACACACCTGCCTGGGGAGGAAATGGAGCTGTCTGCCTGCCTAAATTACTGCCTCTCGGCATGTCTTAACTACTGAAGGGTGGATATGCCCATGCTGTTACCTGTTTAGGCCCTTCTTAAACAAGCTATTAGCAGATCAACATTGCCTGCAGGTCTGCTTCTCTAGGCATTTTCTGTTCATGCTCTCGCAGGGTCTGACACACAGTATTCCTAGCAGAGGTGTTTCCTCATGATTCATCTAACAAGTGAAACCTGTGGAAAGCACAAGAATCTGACCCCCACCTTTCCCAAAAGGGACATTCAGTATATGTAGAAGAAATAATAACACTACCCTCTTCTCATGAAAAGGGTCTGACATGGTTTTAGGACCTCTGCTGAGGTTTCAGGACCTCTACTGAAGAATATTGAGAAGTAAATGCATGCAGCCAACAGAGTTAGGTCTCACCTACCCCAGAGTCTTGCTGTCTCCCAGCACATTTCACTGGCTTCACAATCAGCATTTCAGCTTCCAGAAGACCCAAGGACTCCATACACAGTGTCTGACAAGGAATCCAGGTACTAAATGGGAGTAGTGGATCCCCTCTGCTGTTAATGCAGGACATGAGAGAAAATGTGGTCAGGGAGAGATGGGGGCACACAGAGCACCCCTGAGTTAGAAATCTGAAATGCATGTATTGCAAGAGACTGGTTTCCTTCCTGAAACATTGGAATAAAGACCTCCTTAGCAAAGGATTGTGTTTAATGTAGGTACATTGCTCAGGCTGTGGTGCATACACCTTAATAAGGTAATGCAGCCTTTTGTGTGTACGTGTGTGTGACAGTTCCTTCAGTGCACAGTGGCCAAGCCTTTAAAAAGGCCTGTAGCAATTCCTTTAACCCAGGTGAAGTATAAAAGTGTAAATAGAAAATTTCCCTGCAGTTTTTTTTCCCAGGCAGCAACAGACAGAGGTAGCAATCACAAATTTTCTGTCTTGAAAGAAAATATTCCTTCTTTTCCAAATCAAAATCAGTATTTTCTTTCCCCCTCCTTTATCTTCTTTAGGAACAGGCTCGTGCAAAGAAGTCTGTGAGATATTTGGATTTTGAAGGCTGGTTCAGGCCCATTATGGGCCCTCCTGAGAGGAGTTTCTCTTAAACATCTCATAAAAATCTTGTCAAGATTTTGGTATGTGAGTTTCCTGTCTCAGCTGAGTTCCCCTCTTTCCTCTTCTCCATTCTGGGTTTCTAGCATATACCCTAAAAAGATGCTGTTTGCTTTACTTTTTAATGTTCTGCATCATGTATGACATGAGTGTCCACACCACTCAAGACTAAACAGCAAATTAGGTGCCCTCAGGTACTTGTTTGTGCAAATACTTGAGGGCATTCACACCTGGAGAATATTTTTCATGCTGAAGACAGAGATGCATGTTTCTGGAAAGATTGGCTATTTATCTTTTCCAAACTATTGTTAATAGTTTAACCTATGTTTACTGAGCCACTGTCCCACAAACTACTTGTAGGTTAGTATATGTACTGTTCATACAGTCTTGGGGCTATCTGGATGGAAGGAACCCTGGCCTTGCCCATGGGTGTTATATGACTTGGGTGTTGGGTTAACCTTCAAAGAAACTGGACTAAAATCTTGGAACTGTTTTCATTAGAGCCTTCACCTGGACTGACGTCACAGTCACATGTAATAAACAAGAGCCTCACCCACTAAACCCTTTCAGGCTTTATGTTTTAATGAAGGTTTGAGTTTATACACTAGTTTTGGCAAAAATCTACTTTGAAAAAATTACACCATAAGTGCCTTTATGTTTGTGGGTTTCCCCTTCCCTTGATCATATTTTATTTTGTTCTGTTTTCTTTACTAATTTTGCCAAAACTAACTTATGCAGACTTTGGTTTGTTTTACTCCCAGGTTTCTGTTTCTTACATGATTTTTAAAGGTTTTAAAATTTGGACTCAAGAATAAATGTCTCAAGTTTTCAGAGCCAGAGTAATTTGCTTTAGTGAGAGGGTGTATTGAACCTGTATCAGCTTAGTGGCACAAAACATCTGTCAGGAATTTTTCATTAGAGTTTTTTAATTTTATTTTCAATCAGACAGCAGAATGAGAGCCTAGCCAAGAACTTAAAGACCAATTAACTTTAAATAGTTTTACTAATAATACTGAGAAGAAATAGACTGCATGAAGAACTTGTTTGCTGTGCACTTGGCCAGTGTGAATGCTCAACCATTATTACCAAAATCCTTCATACTTGTGATCAGCAAAAAAACTGAGTGTCAGAAGTTTTATCTGAATCAGGTATGGGTTTAAACTATGACCTGAAGAAAAATGTGGCACTTTATTAAAGCTGAATATCTGGCTCATATGTCTGGGAATCATAATTTACCAGCATTTTAAATCACAGACATATTTAGTGATACACACTGATATCCTTATGTGCTCTGAAGATGAACCTTGTGCAGTATTTTGGGTGCTCAGAGTCAGAGATGTCTGATTTACCACACTTGGTATTTCTGTTCATGACCTAAGCACTGTTTCATGTAGGCAAAACTTGTGATTTCTTCTGTTGCTGCCATTTTAGCAGGGATGTGTCGCGACGGAGGGAAGACCTGGGTAATCAATATGAGTCATCAGCAAGGTTCTGATTTATTGATAGAATGCAAGCTCCTAATATACTATGCCTTAATGAGTTACTACATATTCTGTAATACAATATTATGATTGGTACACGTCTTACAATATCAATCCCTCCCATAGCTCAGCACCTGTGATGAGCTAATCCCCTTTTCTCATACCACAGGCATCTTGTTGCTTCTTCCCTTATCTACCAAGGACATGGGGCCCCTGTGGTTTCAGCATAGAGCTCCATCTAACTCAACTCCTACACGAGATAAGTGCAGTGTTCAGCAGGATCTTATTCCCTTAGCTGTAAAGGTACTGCATGTCCTTTTGTCACGTAACCAACTCTCCACAGGGATGAGTCCCTTTAATACACAAATTAAGTGAAATCAGTTTAATTACATTTTATTTGCCCAGTCTGACTGAGCCCTTTGCCTAATTAAATGATTTGACATGTAGGCAGGGCTGTCCATTCTGAACCTCTTATTTCTCCCTACATGCTGCTCTGCCAAAGCTTTTAATTGTATTGGGGAGGCAAAACCAGACAACAGAGACTGCAATGGTGAGAGAAAATAATGAACAGGGTTTGCATTTGACAGCTTAAATGAGCTGATGGCAGTGAACACCTAAATTACCTTCTTATCCCAGTTAAAGGCATGTCTGAAACTGGGGCATTTGCAGGGAAGATGCAGATCTATAAAATGTGCTCACAGCCTCTCAGAGTCAGGCTTCTGGCACAGCAGTGAAGCAATTCCTTCATCCTGACCATGAGCAAAGCAAGCACACATGTCTCTCTGATGGAGCAATATAGCTACAGGCACAGCCTGCTGCTAAAGCTGCAAATACCTTGGTCTCTGATGGGGTGCTATCTCACTCCTATCTTTAAGCTACCCCATGGGAAGGTCATGAATGTTGTGTGTGTCAGCCCTGGTTAGTCTCTTTTCTCCAGGCCTCCAAGGTGCTATTTTCTGGCACAAGGACCCAAAAGAGACGAGGGAAATGGATATGCTTCAGCCTATCCTTCTGCCATCCTTATGTTGGGTAGTACTTTCCAGAGAGCTGCTTGAGGAGTATCTAAGTAATTATGCCATGATTGGTAGGCATTGGATGATCAGCTGAAGCCAATTGGGAGGAAAAGTGAGAGAAGCAGGTGATGACCAGAATGAAAAATCACTCATGCCAGACCCATGCTGTCACCCCCGTCCCGGGAGGCAACACAAGAAAGACACGGAGCAGCTCTGGTGGTAGCAAACTGAAAAAACTTTTTATTAAAACATCTGACTCCATATTTATATCTTTCTAAAATCCCAGTGTCATTGGAGGGTTACAGTGCCACCTCCTCAATGTCACTGGGCAACCTAACTGTCTGTCAGGTTGCTCGTCCTCCATAAAGGAATGCAAAACAATAAGTTATTTACCTAAAGTGCATGAGAAAGTTTGTGCAAAGAATGCAAACATCAGGAGGCTTAGTAAAACTTGAGAAAATCAGGGCGACACCATGCCTGTTCCCAAGCAGCTTAGCATCCATTTGGGGTGGACACAGCCCTGTATTCATTCAGGAGAGGTAAGAGGACTGAAGCACACAGTAGGACCCAGCCATATCTCCGCAGCTCCTGTGTCAGCATGTAAACCCTCTCCAAACAGCCTGCTGGGACTCAACCTGCACTCTTTTATTCTTATTCCAGAACCCATGATTTGCTTTACCCACTGCCTCCTGGTTCAGCCATCTGTGGTGTCTGGTGGAGGAAGGCTCAGAGTGCTTCTTCAACTGCTTAGCCCCTTCTGATGTCAGCTTTCCAGTCACCTGTACCTCCAGGGCACTGTTCAGCAGCATCTCCTTGCTTTTGGAGTATCTTCAGAAGTGAGGCAGCCAGAGGTGCTCTGCAAAATGTTCCCCTTCTTGTCTTTCACTGTGAATTGACAATCATTTATCCTCAGCCTGCCATTGTTGTGGTGGGTTCTTATTTAATTTTACACCATCATAAAGTAGTTAACTCTGGGAGGGATCTTGCATGATCTTCCCCCCCACCTTTGCTCAAAGCAGGGTCAGCTAAAGTAGGTTGCTCAGTCAGCTTTTGAATACCACCACAGATGGAGACTCCACAATCACTCTGAAAAACCTGTGCCAATGTATGATCACCCCTAATGCAATATTTTTTTCTTATGTTTAAATGGAATTTCTTATATTTTAATGTCTGCCCATTGCTTCTTGTCTTTTCAGTGGGTACTGCCACAGTGTCTGCTTGTGGCCTAAGTACCTTAGGATCCCCATTTTCTTTTTTTGAATTTCCTAAATTTCTTGTTGTCTGATTTCTTCAGCATGTCAAAGTCTTCCAGAGTGACACCAAAACCATCTGGTGCATCTGCCACTCCTGCTGGTATTGTGCAAACTTGCTGATGGTGCAGTCTGCTTTGTTATCTAGATCATAAATGAAGAACAGTCACGTGTTTCAAATGCTGATAGTTTTTATCCACTGGAAGCTCATTTTCTCCTTTGAGTGTTTTATTTATGAGTGTCCTACTTGCAGAAAATATATCCAAATGATTCTTCATTATTCACCTTGGTGTTTTAGGTGGAACATAAAGCCGTGGAATTATTACAAGTGAATCATATACCAATCAAAATTGTAACAGAATATTTCCAAGAAAGTAGTCTTGTTTTCAGAATGAACCTCATAGAAAAACATCCAGAGGAACACTTGGATTTATTTTTGACTAAAGTTTCTCCACAGAAACAGTCTGTTTTCTAAAGAGGATTTTGTGGCTAAAGCACCGAACAAACATACGAAAAAAGAACAGAGAATGCATTAAAAAATACTCCCTAGCCCTGAAGTAAACACTAAAAATGCTGGAAACAGGATGTTCCTGCACAAAGAAATGCATGTCTGTGTGCTCTGTGTGTATATAT
>WBNO01013951.1:31613-77186 GCA_013400575.1 Peucedramus taeniatus
TATATATATATATATATATATATATATAATGTATGTATAAGCAGTGAAAAAAGATTGTATTTTCACTTTCCATCCAGCATGAACACAGCCTAGCTGTGGTGGCTGCTGAGTATTGAACACGTTTTCATGCTAAATAGCTTCATTCTGTTGATGCAAACTTGTGCTAAAGACAGGAGACAGATCTGAGGTGAGGTAGTTACAGTTTCATATGCAGACGCCAATACACTTCTAAAACTTCCAGTGTAAGAGGTAGAACAGCAGCTAGATTTTGAATCAAGAGCTCCCATCCTCTTTCCTAGCAGGAAACAAGGCCCAAACTGTCTCTGAGAATGTTGGTTTTCATTTCTGTCCTGCCACAAGTGCCTCTTTTTTGTCCTGTAATTTGTCGTTACCATTCTCAATCCTGAGTGAGAATTGTGCAAAACATAATTCTTGTTTGTTCCTTTTTCATGTTCCCAGGCTGTGTTCCTGTTTGATTAGTGGTGTTTCCTTTTTCCTGTCCTTTGTTTATTACCATAACACATTTCCTGTTTATTGATTTATAGTAACCAGACAAAAATAATGTTGTTTAGAGCTCTGTCTTGGAAATGCTGGAAGTTCAATGACACCATTTGATCTTACATGCATTCCCGATATCTCAACTTCCTCCTCCTCTCCATTTCTCCCCACACTTCCCAATTCTGCTCCCTTTGTCATCACACACCCCATCTTTGCTTTTCATTCACCCCATAACCCTTCACTCACCCCATCTTCTTATTTCTGGCAGGGGAAACCTAAGTATTTGGCAAGAAGGAGGGAAAAAACCACAAAAATGAGCCATGGTGCAGCCAGTGTAAACATAAGCTCACAGTGGCAAACCCTCTTGCTCCAGCAGCACTGGTAAGGGAAGCAAGGTTGGACACTGTGTTCCAGTGGCAGAACATGTGCAGGGAAAGCCAAACAACATGTTGAAACTGAGACCATTTCTGGGCATCCACCAAAAACTGGATTAAAAATTCTAGTTCTAAGTAAACCAGAAGTACTGACTTTGCTTGCTCCTGGTTTGAGGTCATTTAAGATTTGCAATTTCAAACTTCTTGTCGTCATATTGAAGACTTTCTTTTAAATTACTATTTTATTTTTTAACAAAAGCTCACATTCACAGGTATCAGCCTAAGAGCATCTGGAGCTTCAAAATAGCAGGACAATACAGATGTTGCCCCAAATACTAGAGGACCCCACAAGCAGAGTATCCAGCCTGCCTTTAGCACAGTGGGATGCCACTATTGATTCTGTTCCTGCAATTGCCATAAATTTGATAAAAGTTTGGAAGCAAGTCTTGGTTTCTTCAAATATCAAGTTCTTCATTTGCCAGTCACACCAGCACCCTCCAAATGTACACAGGCAGAAAAACTGGAGATCTTTAGGCCTGCCAGAAACATTTCTTACAAATATTCAGGTCACTGTCACCTTAATAATTCATGTAAATATACAGATTGCACCTCCATACCTACCCCCTGACAGCATTATAGGAAAATAAATTAATATCTTCAGGCCCAACATAAAGGTAATTCCTCCCATTCACAGACAGTCACACTGTGGACTGCAAAGCCAGAGACCAGCAAGTCATGGCTTTGTGTCATTAGGAACCTTTTGGTGACCACTGACAAGTGGCTGATTGCTACTGTTCATATGGCCTTGGACACCACAGGCAGCTTCCCACTGCTGCAGAGCCCCAGAGGGTCACCTCCACTATACCCTGCTGCTCCCCTTTCACTCCAGGCTTCAACCTGACAGCAGAGTCCTGTCTGGTCTGGAGATTGCAATGAAGGATTTTGCAGCCTGGAGGTTAGAACTGGAGAGTAGCATCATGTCTAGCAATGAACCTGACATTTCATTGCAAGAAATGAGACCTCATAACCTGAAGGCTTAGCTTTTAAAGTGATGTTAGGAGCATGATTTTCATTTTTAATGGCTGTAAAAATAGCTTTCCTTCTTGCTAACCACTTACAGTCTGTATAAACAAACCTATTAGCAGTTTAGAGCATATAGAAAGAATTATGTCTGACCAAAAGGTGAAGAAGATGATGTAAAGACAGAATTTGGATCAGATGACACAAGGAAGGACCATACCAAGGAACCCTTCTGTGAGAGATGTTGTTATTCAGACATTCAAGGAAACACTTCAAAGGGCTTGGGGAAACTAACTGCTTGGAACCAAAGCATGCTGCAGGTCCTTTTGGGGTTTAAGTCACACCAGAGTGCCAAAAAATATTTCTTAATTAATAATCTGACTCCAGCATATGGAGTTTTACAGTGACAAAAACCAGCTGCAGCATAAAATGTCATGTAACAATTCCTCCAGCTAAGGTAACTGAAGGTGCTGAATGGCTCTCGACACCATTGCCAAGCTTTTGTAGTTGCAAGTCACCTAAATAAGTAATTTCAGTTAACTTTTCTAAAGAAGTTTTCTGTTCATGTTCTTATTCACTAAGATAATGATGATAACTATTTAGATGCCTAATTACAAATAAAGCATCTAACCTGAGGTGTAAAATGTTGTACTAAGTTCCTTGGCAGAGCTTACAGTCAAGCACTGAAAGAAGGGTGACTGCAATCCAGAGCAATGCATTCCTATCACTTGGCTGGTTATTTGAGAATACAATAAAAAAGTAAAATCGTAGGGGAATAAATTCTTGCCTTGCATGTTTTCATTTTCATAAGCATTCTTGTCTTGAGTGTTTTCACAGGCATTGATTTCCCTCAGGTAAAAATATATGCATCAGAGTCACATTTACATTTTTGTTGGAGTGTTGCCACCCTCTGTTTTCCAATAAGTTTTTATGCCTTTTTTAATGATATGTAATTTGTAACAAGTTTTATGCTTCAAAAGAGACATATAAAATTCTGTTTATTATCCCATTCTTTGTTTGTCACTGAGTTCAGTTTGTCCCACCATGGCACTGAATAGCCATTTGCTGACAGCTTAGAAGATAATCACCAGTTTAATCTCCAAGACTTAAAATAGTTCAGGGTGGTGCTTGTGAGTTTTTGAATACACATTCATACCCTTCCCCTGCCCCTCAACAAGCCACAGTTAACCACAGACAAATCTCTACATATCTAACTACTATTTGTCCTTGCACAACAGTGGGAATATGTCCTGAGTCACCCCAGCATGCTGTTTTTCTTTTTTTCTGGAACCATACAATTAGCATCTGTTTTTAGTACTTAACATTCGGACTGAAGGGGATACAGAGAAGTCCCTGTTGTTAGCTGTTGCTATGCATTAGTTGGTAGTAGTGTGTAAAATTGCAGAAAGAACTACAGAGCTCACTCTTCCAAATACATCCCCACATTTTTAACCTATTAGCCCCTTTTTCCCTGGGAAGAAATAAAGCATTTTGAAGACAGAGAGTTAGGAGCCCCAGAAGGGGGCCAAGCCGTGCTCTGTCTATAAGCCGCGGATGACAGGAGAAGGTGTAGAAAGACACAATATTTTTATGTTTTATCCCCCCACAGTTAGATACTATAAACTCAGGGCTTGGGTCCACCAAGGGAGAAAGAACCCACCTCTCTCCACCTCCTCCCCGCCCCCCAGAGGGAGCACACAGAAATATTTGGGTTTATTTCTTAGAAATTTCCTCTCCATTCCCATTTGTAATGCACCTGAGCATCACTGCAGGCAGGGTACCACAAGCACTCTGAGCTGATAATATTTTGCTATAGTTTACAGGGCTGCACAAAAGACATGAATGAGGATGTGGACAAAAGTATCATCTTAGGAAATGGACATATATCAACCCATTTTAAGGTCAATCATTTGATGTTATCTGCAAGGGACTCAAAAGTAAGATATAGCTCTGATATTGCATCTAACTATCACCTAAAACTCAAGTCTGTTCATGTTAGTTATGAATTGCAAAATTCAGATTAAAGAACTCCTACCACCATTTGCTGGTTTCCAGTTAGGTTCTTTGAACAAGTATGGCTCAGGTGGCTGAGGCATTTGTGCACCTCATTTCTTAATCAAATCAAGCACATTATTTAAATGTTTCAGTGTGGGGACACAGTCACAAACATTCTGCAATCCAGTGAGCCCTATCTCAATGAGAGGTTCTTCCTGAGAGAGGTAGGCAGTGAGTTGTGCCCAGAAGTAATGTGTGCATAGAATGTGGCTGTGAAAGGAAAGAAACAGTAGCAGAGTGGGGAGCATGGAGCCAGACACTGTGCTTTGACATGGTTCCCTGGTGCTGCAAGCAGCCACAGAGACATTAGCATTTCTGCCTTGGAACTGACAGGTCCTGGAGAACAAGCTGGATGTATAAATTGGTGAAGACCTAGCTGAAATCTGAAGGTCAGTTTGCATACTTAAAACAGGACATAATCTTATGATTCTGCAATGTGTGCTAAGGAACAGGAAGGATTAGTCTTAACAGTACCACATCTTTCCCTTCATGACATCCAATGAAATACTTTTCAACTGTACAACCACTACGACCTTAACTATGAACCAGTAGCAGATGAGTTTACATTTTTTCTACTGTCTAGTCAGATATAGGAGGAAGTGTTTGTGTATTTGACTACATATCCTTTTTGAGAGGATGTGTTATTTGCTGTCAAACTACATTAGCAGTTAGATAAGATGGCATGTCCATGATTCTCTGAACATTTGACCACAGAAATTGTGGAAGATTAATTCTTAGGCCTATGACTTTAGACCAACTGGGCTTGTCTCAAACATGTGCAAATTCACATGGACTAACCTCCTGCTTGACTTGTGACAGGAGAGACAGAATCACAGACTCTGAACTTCTCATCCCTATTGCTATGTGAAAATAGGAGAAATCAAGGTCATTTTCCAGTGGACTCCCTCCATACATGTTGCTATGACTTTCATTGAAAAGATGTTGTGTGATTATACCATGTCAACAAGAAAGATGTTGCCTGTAAATTTTATGACCCACAAATAAATTGCAGGTGTAACTAGTTCCAGTTTGCTGCTGAATTCAAAAGTGGAATCAGAAGCTGCATGCTGGAGACTAGTCAGACCCCACTCTGGAATATATTGTGTGTTCAGGATTTTACACTTGCCATGTGGTTTGCTGCTGGGCTTTAGGATTTGACTGTTCTGGATTTGATACGAGCCTCAGGGTCTGATACTGCATTCTGTTATGGGGTCCAATCACATGGGTATTAGTAGGACTCTGCAGTTTATCCAATGCATTCAAAGAAAAATTTTCCAGCCAGTAGTGCAAAATGGAAATGCAGCTTAACAGGAGTGTTTCAGCAATCTTAGAGTCCATAATGTGGTTGCAGATGGAACCTGGCACAGCAGGTAGATATTCATGTCAAGCAGTGATTGCAATCTCAATAGCAATTACCTGCAATTTCAGTATGATTTGAATTAATTTCATGCATTATTTCAAAGGATTCAGGACTGATTACCAATAAAATGTATCCTCTATCTACTGCAAATGTGACCTAACTTCATAACTGTTTATATTAAGGTAATTTTGTTATCCCATTTATCTGAAGAATCCTTCACAGAGAAGCTTAGCATAGCAAAGCTACAAGAAACTATCTATTATTTGGGTGGTTCAGAAGATCATTGTTCCCGAGAAAAAGCTTAGTGTTGACCCTGCTAATTAATAGCTAGCTTTCTAAAGATCAAAGAATGGAACCTGATTAGGAACAGCTGCTGTTATGTGTGGTTATTTACATTTTCCTGTCTGATGTCCTAACATGCTTTAATGATTTATCTTCCTTTTGTAGAGGGTAATTCCACTGTTTTTATGAAACAAAATCAGTGTCTGTTCCTGGCAAATGACTGCATACCTAACATTGTGCAGCCATTGATCTGTACACAGAATTTTCCCCAGTGTGAATACGAATTTCATACAAAGTATATGACCACAGTCTGAGAAAGGAAAAATCTTGCTGCCCTAAGAAATCTGTTCCTGGGAGTGATGGGACACCAGTAGTACTCCACTGGGCAAAAGGGCTAAAGGACTCAGGCATAAAGACTGGTGAGCACTCGTAAGAGGTTTTCATGCTTCTGCTCCTGCCAGGGTTAAGTTGGAGACATTTGTGCTGCATGTCCCTACTCTCCACATTTGAGTGTCTGCAGAAACATCTGATATTCGAGGTGCTTCAGGACAGTAGGTGCTGATGCTAAGTCAGACTGGATAAGCAGTAAGAACCTCTTATCACTCTGTTTATGCCAGTAATCCAAGTTTAGACACCCAACTCCATTAAGGAAAAGTAAATGGTACTTAAATGGAAACTGGACAAAGAATCTGTGTTGGTGAGACCTAAGCTCAGTTTCCATTTAGAGAAACTGAAAATAATGTCCACAAACTTAGTTTTAAAAAATACAGTATTTGATATAGCTCAGTGAGGAGGCAGAAAGATGACAGAAATTATGGCAACTGAGTAGGTGGGAGAGAACAGATAGGGAGAGGAAAACTCTCTTACTCTTAGCTACATTCTGTGTGTGTGCATATCCTGCATATAGGCCACCCACCTATGACACATGGATTTTGGAAGGGTGTTATTCTACCCCTTATACATAGAACTGGCTTTCCCTGTAACTAGGAAAACATTTATTTTAAAAATTGAATCAACCCTGAGTAAAACATGGGTTTCAGTTACAGGAAGAATAGGTTCATGAACTCCAGCTAGATTTCTGAACCCTACCATCTTAAAAAAATTAAAATCACCTGTCTGCTAAACTCTTAGGCTCCAGGAAACTTACCTCTCTCGGGATCACCATGCAAGCTACCCAATAAGGTGCTTCAAACTGCACATGAGGCAGAATAGCTACTAATACTAACTATTAACCAATACAAAAGAAATAAAATTTTAAAAAAGGAAAATGGTTACTGTGACAGACCCAGTGTCTTGGTTTGAAAGATAGGTACCTGCCAGCAAAAAGCTGGAATCTCCCTTTGAATAGAGAATGTAAACCCCCTCCCTCAGATTATTATAATTTTGCAATTGGAGGCTCTCAGGCAAAGATTTGGGAGTAGAAATAACAGTTCTTTACTAGGAATACTAGACAAAACAAAGAAAAATACAAATGTAATAGCACTAAGAGACAAGTAAAACAAAAAAACAACAAAACCCCAGAAAAATACCCTGACAGAGTCAGGGATGTGACCTGACACCCTGGGTGTCAGGGTGTTAAAGCAGTCCAGATGAAATCCTCCTTGAGTAGTAGATGCAGTTCTGTGAAGTGGAAATAGTCCTGTAGGAAAGTCCAGTGGTGACGAGATGAGTCCTGTCTTCCTCTGGAGAAAAATCCAGTGCAGGAAAAACAAGCAGGGCTTCTAGTACTCCCACGTCCTTTCGGAGCGGTGTCCTCTGACCGCACTGTCCTGTTCCCTGCTGTTCCCCAGGAGCAACTTGCCGCCCCCTTTTGTTTCAGTAAGTATCCATAAGTATCCAGCAATTAGTTACCTAGCAAAACCACCAGGAAAAAATTCCACAAACACAAAAGAAACAGATCCAACCCCCAACACCCAGATAACAGAGTTACAGCATTCTTCTACTCTAAGGCAGTTCTAAGCATGGCATCCAAAAACGTATGGTATTCTAGAGAACTATTAATGCTAACTTGGGACATGTTCAAGTCTTACAAAGAGGAATTAAGAAAGCTCTTCCATTTTGTTGTTCCTTTGAAATCCCTTATTGTCGAGATTTGCAGTCCCAGTGTAGTTACCTCTCCCTCACTCCCCATAAATAAAAAGGTATGCCAACCAATGCAACCTGTTGGCCACTGCTGAACCTCTGCAGCAGCTGGAGCATGCTGTGAACTCATGGGATGCTTGGGGAAGACTTCAGCACCTTCAAGAGCAATTGGTGGTCCTGCCCTGGTAGGGCAAACAATGTTAACAGAATAATCTCCAGATAAGCAAGTGGGCAAGATGTCTTCCTTGTGGGTATCTGACCTTCTCAGTATTTCTTTCCATACTGTTGTTTGCATGTGCAGTTTATGTTTTCCTTATTGAGTGAGACTATTTCTGTGAGATGCTTTGGCCTTTATATGCCTGCGCGGCAGTTCTCAGACTGAGGTAGTCACTGATTCATAAGAGTTTAGTTCATAGATGTATTTCATCTCTGCTGAATGTTTTGCAGCTTTCTGAAGATCTGTTTCTACATTCCCAGCCGCTATTAATGGGTTAAGTATGGGTATGGGTTAAGTTTCAATATAACCCAAAAATAATCATAATTTTAAAACTCCAATGAATTTTAAATTATTGCAGCCTCACAAATTTAAAGCTTTGAGTGACTTGAACTCTTGCTTCACGTCTATGTAGAGTTAATAACTCTGATTTTTATTGAATTAATTTGGATTGCACCTGAGAATAAGAAAGAAGAAGAAGTCTTGCCCATATGGAACTTTCATTTATTGTAAAGGGTTTTTTGTAGCTTTCCCCCAAACCCTGAGATACAACTTTTGACAAATTCACTTCTTCCACCTCTTACCTGCCCAGACATTTAGGACACACATAGCTTGACAATACATTGGTTTGACTTGGGCATGAGCAAGCAATTGTTCAGCTGGTCATATCCGAGAATGTCTGGCACTTTCAGCATAATTTGTGCCTATGAATTCAAACTGCAGCTGCAAATTCAGCAGCTGTGGCTTCCCTGCATAGTGAGAACCATCTCCTGTGTATATAGAGGGACCTCAGGAGGTCTGCCACGTTCAAGAACAAGGCTGTTCTGTTTGTTGTGGATGTTTACGTGACTAGATATACTCTGCTGAAATGTGCTTGAAAAATATCCGTGGCATGTGCTTCATCCCAACCACTCATTCCCTTTCCTTGACCTGCCCTTTGTGGAGAGCATGGAATGTTAAACATTTCTTGTTGGTCTGCCCAGCCTCTGCTTTATTTACACTTATTCTCCCATTCCCTTTTGCTGGGGCACCTTTTAGGATATTTTCTTTCTTGCTCCATGTAATGGAGTGCCAGTAGGGCCCGATTCTTCAGCAGTAAGGAAGTGGATCTTGGCCATTAGGGCTGGAGCCTGCACCCACTGAAGCTGCATGCAGAGCCAGAAGTAAGAAATAGTAAAGAAAATTAAGGACTAAATAAAGCTTTGTGGCTTGCTGAGCAGCACATCCCTTTTCTGCTGCTCCAAGAAGAAGTATTTTTAAAACAGTAGGTAAAAATCACTTCTGCTAAAACATTTCTTCTTAATGTAAACAAATGTTGGGCTTCTTAAACCCACTACTTCAGTAGTCTCAGAGCCATCTCTGCTGCATTTAGCAGAGATTGCATAGTAAAGAACAATCCTTACAGCAGAACAGCCAAGAGCCTACACTTTTAGTCAAACTAGTCTACAGATTTTATTTTTAACTATTATAGCTAATCTGAAGTACCTGGAAACTTACATAAAAATCAGCCAGGTTTATTCCAGTTTCAGCAAGACCATTCAGAAGCTACCTTAAAATAAAATTAAGCAAAATAAAATTCTGAGCCACTTTTTCTTATCAAATTTCTCTGTAGATAATCTTGTAGATATGTGAGACAGGTAAAGAATCATGTGGAAGCTTTTGGACAGGAAACAGGACAATGTCCATTGCTGAGAAATTCCCAATTAAATAAGAATTTGAGTCTTCTCACAGACTTCAGCTATTGCCTCAGAATTCAGCTACTTTCAAAGCTGCGTCACCTTATGTCACCTCTTTGAGAGGTGACACTCATACTCATCATTCGTATTTGTAATGCCAGAGCTGCCATATATGTTGCTTATCTCCAGTTTCAAATGCTGTGTATTTTAAAAGCAGATACCATCTTTCCTTCTTCTCAGTTATCTTTTGTATTAAGAGCAAAGGAAAGAGGAAAGCTGTTTTCAGTAATGAGGTTCCAATAAAACAGCAGTTTTAAAGAGGAATCCATAGGAAAGTGTGGAGAAGCTTACAAAACTTTTTAAAAGCACTTTTCTCAATGGAAGTCATGTTAGATGTGAACTCCAGTGAGCCCACCGTGATGGTCTCTCATATAGAATGTACAAGATTAAAAACGTTGGTGCTGTATGGATTGTAGTCACACCTGAATTGCATTTGAAAATTCATACTCAAGCCTAGAACATTGTTAATAGACTGCTGGTAGTGGATTAGGTTGTTATCCTTATGTATTTTTAATAGAGACAATTTGCAGATCAAAGCCCTCCTGTTGCAAGTAAATAGCCAACTGACATCAGAGCAGGGGTAGAAATGGCCCTAATTTTGTCTCTGTGGTGTTGAAATTAAGTACTTTATATATTAAGAAGTCTAGCCCCTTCTCTGTATTAAATGTTCCATGTGCCACTGGCTTTACAGCAGATCAAAAATTACTTTTTCAAAGTAATATCCTGTCCCTAATTTTGAGAAGTGTGTCGTAAGTATAAATGCCTCTGAATGACCAGATTTACAGAACATGTTGAAAATACTAACATTCAAACTTCCAGCCACAACCAGGAGACTAAATCAGCACTTCTGCAAGTGCAGTGTTTGGCTGTGGAATTCAAGATTCAGCTCAAGACCTAAAACTTGGTATTGTGTTTACTAGCTTGGTAAGATGGATCAAAAAGAGGCACATGTGCCAGTGTCACAGTAGCTTAGTATGTTCAGGTCTGAAGTACTGCCTGTCTGCCTTGAGTGGTCCTGAGGTTTAGATCCAGCTGGCAACAGCCTGCTGAGCTCTGACCTGAGCCTGAACACAGCAAGGCTGTACCTAAAATCCTAACCAAGCCTTTGTGTATTTCTTGGTGATAACAGGGACATTTGCCTGCAGTGAGAGATACAAAGCAGATACATAGATTCCTCATCCTTTCATCTACAAAGCAGGATAAGAAGGATCTTGGCAATGGCGAAGGGCTGCACAGTTAATTCATTCATATGTGTCAGAGGAAAGTCTGAAGGGAAGGAAAGAAATGTAGGAAAGATCTGGCCAAAGAATATGTGCCATCATATTTTTTTTATTGCTGCTGAACAGGCAATTAACAACATTTCTTACTAATAAAGCTATCAGTCATGATCTCAGAAATCTGTTGAAAATATTCTTTGGGGACATCTGAAAATAACTTTGACTCCAAGTGTTTATCTGGAGAGACGGTAGGAATTCCATGCAAAGCCTATGTTCAAAGCACTCAGATTCCTTGTGATTTCTCATCTTCCTTGAGGTAAGCTTATAAGAAAAAATGTGTGCCAACTTCTGTGTTGTTGCTCAAGCACACTGTAAGATGATCAGAGAGGTTTACTTACCAAATGCCATGAAGTTTATTTAAGGTAAGGCTCTGCCCTGCATGGGGGTACATGAGGCGATGGTGAGGTAGCAGGGCTGTCTTGGTTTGAAAGACAGGTACCTGCCAGCAAAAGCTGGACTCTCCCTTTGAATAGAGAATGTAAACCCCCTCCCTCAGATTATTATAATTTTGCAATTGGAGGCTCTCAGGCAAAGATTTGGGAGTGGGAATAACAGTTCTTTACTAGGAATATTAGACAAAGCAAAGACAAATACAAATGCAATAGCACTAAGAGACAAGCAAAAACAAAGAAACAACAAAACCTCAGAAAATGCCCTGACAGAGTCAGGGATGTGACCTGACACCCTGGGTATCAGGGCGGTGAAAGCAGTCCAGATGAAATCCTCCTCGAGCAGTAAATGCAGTTCTATGAAGTGAGATAGTCCTGTATGAGAGTCCAATGGTGAAGAGAAATGTGTTCAGTCTTCCTCTGGAGAGAAATCCAGTGGAGAGAGAGAGAAGAAGCAGGGTCCCCTNACAGCACCCACTACATGAGTAAGGCACAAGAGCAGCCCCAGCACCGTTTCCGTTCCTGCACTAACACAAAAGAGGGGAAATAACCAAGGTTATGGAGGTTATGGAAGCAACCTAGGATGTGGGAACTGTGCTTCTATGGTGACATGGGATAAATCATTCAGCCAATTTGTATATTGGTTCCAAACTGACCCCAAGTGCACAGCACTTACTATGAGGATTGGGAGAAATGGGTTGTCTGGATTAATGTTGTGCACTCATCAAGGCTAGTGCTGGAAGTCAAGGTAATTTCACCTCCACATTCAATAGCGTATGCAACTGAGTTAGGAGTGCAAAGGCAAACTCAATGAGGGGTTTAGCAGGAGAATAGAGTTGAATGGCAACACAGAAAGCAATGCTGAGTGGAAAAAAACAAAGCCACTCACTGTCCACCTCAGGCATGAGGAGATGTCCACCATGGCAGGGTGACTCCAGCCACTGTCCTCAGACAAGGACTGGGATCTTTTATGGGGCAGGATTATGCAGCAAGATGATGTCTTTTGAACAAACAGCCAAGAGGGAAAGAGCAACTTCAAGATGGATATGGTAATGATACAGGATAGAGATTTAATTGACATTATCACATGTTATGACTCTCACACCTCCTGTTGTCCATGCTGAGAGCCTGGAAGCGGACTGTTTTCAATTGCACAGCTGATGAAAGAAACTAAAATAAGAACTGGAGGGTGAAAGAGAAAAATCCAGACAGACCCAATTCTTCTCACTCCTGCATAAATCAGGAAACAGATGTAGGCTTGTGTGAAAGGGGAAACCCTGCTGTTTATATCATGGTCTCTCTCTTTTTATTATCTGCAGATTGAAGCTTTTGGAAGCCAGTGAGTAGGAAGCCTCCGTGACAAGAATGGGGCAGTCACCTTAGCTGGAAGCAAATACAGCTTTTGCAGCTGATTTGATAACAAGCATTGGAAAAGAGCCCCGAATGACAAATATGAATTACAAAGTATCCATACAATCAACATGAAAGTCACATTATAAATACAGCATTAAACAAAAATTTTAAAATTGAAAGAAGTAAAGCAAAAAAAACCTATAGCCCTGGTTTTATATTTGTTTGATAAACAGCTCTTGAAATGCGATCTGTCTCTTCAGTACTAACAGAGTTTTTACTTTAATTGAGAGGCCACATCTGAAGCAGTCGTGAAATCCGAGATACGCAACTTTGTTTACAGAATGATAGAATTCTGATAAGCCACTTCCATGTCACCACATGCCTTTGAGCTAATAGTTTTTCAGTATTTGTCTTAATAACTACCTTCAAGTAATGGGTTCAATCAGTACTTTGTACTGTTATTATTCTTTTTCTCCCAATAGCAACAAACTGTATGAACGCACCGATTTCTGGTTCAACACTTACTCCTTAGAGCCCGCAAATCGTTCTCCAAACCTTTTATGGCTAAGTTTATGTGCTACTGTAGGCTTCTGAGATATTCCCTTCCACTTTGTTTACTTGTACTGCTGCATTTGCACAAGCAGCCTGTCATTCTGCATTATATAAACTTAAGCTTCACAGCAAAAATAGAAATACCTGTTCTTTGTCTTTGCAGACCTGGCATTTTCCCTAGAACATTTGCAAAGACAGTAATCCAAATATGAATGTACAAAGGAGGAGGCAAGGAGAGAACACATAAATCTAGTCTTTCCTTTAGGACTGATAGATGATTGGCCTCAAGACAAAAGTTTATCTGGGCTACAGCTATCCACACCAGGGAAGAATCAAACTTTACTTTTAACTGGTTTTGCTTAAAAACTCCTATTGATTTGCTAAAATAAAACAACTCTCCCATTTCACTTAGAAAGAAAAAGATTTGCAAGCCATTAAATAAACTAAGAATGATATCAAAACTGCTGTAATTAAATGCAGTGTAAATCAAACCACTGTGGAGTGATAATAGAAACATTCTTGTCATCGTCATTTTGAGGTTAACTAGAACAGGGAATGTAAAATTCTGATCACTTTGGAACATTTGAAATTCAAAGACCAGTGACTGCTCTACATCTGTTTCACATGAATTAATTTCATTTTGTGATTAGTCATTTCACAATGTCTTGTATGTGTTTTAGAGTAGCTGGGCATCAGATAGATGTGAACAGTCTAGTGAGGTAATTCCTTCACAGTTCTATACACAGAATGAACTGAGTCATACCTGTCTTCCTGTACTTAGTGAAATAAAATATAAAAGGAAACCAGAAATTTTTTTTCAAATAAAAATCAAAGAAGGAAAGGTGAAGTGATTAGATTTCTAGTTTTAGAGATTCTCTAATCTTGTGCATCAGTCAGATTGGTAGGTATGCACTCCAGGGAAGCGTGTTCTAAAACTGTGGAAATATACTTCAAATCATTCATAGAAAAATCAAGTGATTTAATCTGATTCAGGGTACACCATTCAGTGTACTTTTTTCCAGAGTTGGTGGCTTCTTAATTGTTCTCAACAGTTTAAAACCACATCAGTAAGACAGAGCAAATGTTACCTTTTTGCCTCTCAGACCTTCACTTTTTTCATTTGTAAAGTATATAACTTTGGAAAATATTAAAATATAAAATCTTGATAGCAGCCTATTGAAAGACAGATTTTTTGTTCAGGGAATGGTGTCCCATCAAAAGATGAAACAAGAGCTGCCTCTGAAGAAGGGAATTTGCTATTGAAGACATTTGAACTTAATTTCCAACGTTAACAGACTTTTCCCTGCGTAAACAGAATCAGGAGTTACTCAAAGAATTTCCAAGTTAAATTCTCAGTTTTCCACATCAATAAAATAAATTCTTCCAAACCCACAATCTCCATATTTTCACTTTGCATTGAAAGAGTGAAACTGGTAGCTAAACCTCAATATGTTACATATTCAACAGAATAGCATCCATTACAAGGGTAATAAATTGCCTCTGGAGGGAGAATTTTCCAGCTCAAATGAGCTTCCAACAGCAAAGCACAGGTGTTCCAAAACACTTCTTGGTTTAGATGTGGTGAGAGAATTTTACACATGATAAATCTTAATTATTACTTTAGAACAACTACCTAGTTTTTACTTCTGAATTACCCATTTGCATTACCACCTCCTTACCTCTGTGTACTCACTCTGAAATGCTGTTTTCATTTGCCAACATCTCTGGCCACCCAGGTGACAGAGCATGTTCTGAGTCAGAGAGAGATACCAGGAAAGAGTGTGGGAGTGCACAGCTGCCTGTCACCAGAATGAGCACCCGTGATTCATTCTCCAGAGTATGGCAGCGAGTTCAGATACCATCAGAATTAAATGCAAATCAATTTCCCTCTTTAGATATCTAAATCTACAGATCTCAGTATTTCCACTGTGCTACTAGCATCACAGCAAAATGAGGGAAGATGTTTGCAGCTGCATCAGCATCAATATGCAAGGACAGAAGACAGCCAAGAACAATCGGTGGCCTGGCCTTTGGGACATGCTAAAAAGCAAACCAACATGGCCAGGATTCTTGGAAAGTTATTAGTGTAGTTACTGGCATGTACTAATATGTTGGAGTTTTGAGTCTTGATTATTATTTTCACACATGCTACTGGATTTTGCCAGCAAGGTAGACCTATCCATATAACAACAATACTTTTCTTTTCCTGCATGGACATACCAGGAACTGTCCTCACCAGAGCTAGAAGTAGAATTCAGAATTTTGCTTTGAACATCTCAATCACATTCTTTAACTTTTGTGAGGTTTCCTGGCATTAACAGATGCTACAATGTTTGGAAAGAAATTTTTGTGGCACCTTGTTGCTGAGTTGGCATTTCAGCCAGGTTATGCTCTTAATAATTTTTTTTTTTTTTTTTTTCTGCAAGAAAATGGGCCTCTATCTGTACTTCTACTACCTTGGATTCCACATGTCTTGTCAAATTACCTTCAAATTCACACACTGGAACCATTCAGGTCTCTAAGGTGTAATAATAGCTCAGTCAAAAGCAAAAATTTGTTCAGATTACTGCCCTTTGAGTTCCCAGATCAGAAACAAAAATAGTTAAAATCAGCACTTTTTTAATGTACACAGATATATATTTAGTTTAAAGAGAAAATAAGTTCACGCTGCATGAAGTGTTTCAACATGCAAGTTTGAAATGAACTTTTCCTCCTCTCTAGCACATCTGCAGTTCACCACATGCAGACACACAACATAGGTTTTTGTTGAAACAGAAAAATGCCGTGAAGGAATATGACAGAAATCACAGCTGCAAATAGCTTCTGTGGAGTCAGCTGAGCTCTTTGAAAATAGCCCTTCACCATATTTTTTTCTGGGCAAGTTCTGTTTTCTCCCACAAAGACAGCTGCCAAATACCCCATACACAACAAGCCGCCCTCTTCAGAAAGCCAAGCTCCTGTTTAATGTACCAGCCCTTCTCTGGGTAATCATAATCTGGTTTGACATGTTTGTTGATGAACATTTAACAGATAATTTTTTTGTTTTGCTGTTCCCTGGTTTATACCTCTTCCAAGACCTTGTGTGACTCCAAGCCACCATCGGCTAGAACTCAACTTTTACCTCCTCTGGATACTTGTGTATCAGCCCAGGGTCAGCCAAGCACCAGGCTCTTTGCACCACTGCTGTGCAAGGGAGAGACAGGGGCTCACAAAATTTGCTAATCTAGATACAGACCTAATCAGCAGGAGAAGCAGCATGCATTGTTAAGCAGGTGGTATTACACTCCAATCTTCTGCCTTGCATATTTGAAACCATCAGTGACTACATTGCACAGAACAACCTTCTATGGTACCCTTGCTTTTCTTCTCACAGTTCTCTACTGCTCCTTCAATGAGTCTAACCACTCCCAGCCTCTGATAGGGATGAGACTGCTGAAAGTCCTCATCTCCAACAGCATCTCATTCTCCCAGCCTTTTCCTGTCCTTTAATAGAAATCCATTTCCTCTGCTTACTGCTGTGTGCACCACTGCATAAGCTCTGCCTTTACAGAGATGTGCCAAGCCCCTCTTCCTAATTGCTGTCACCAGGTGCACCATGCTGCTCAGGAAGCAACAGAAAGCCCGTTGAAGGACTGAATTGCAATTCTGCTTGTAAGAGTCTTTATCCAAAAGAATTTTCCAAAAGCAAAGCTTTGAAAGAAAAGAGAGTCAGGGCATCTGCTTGGGATGAAAAGGATGACTGCTGTAGTGATGATGTACCAGATGATGATGCCTTTAGGTAAGGAACTGCTATCACAGCTAGAAGCTTGCCTGTACCCTTCTGGTTTGGAGTATATGTCCAACCCTCACAGTCTATGTAAGTCTACCTCACCAGTGATATTCCTAGCAAAATTGCAACTGCTCAGGTTTCTTTGTTTCCCCTGCCAGCCTTTTAAGTGGCTTTCAGCTCTCCAGTCTGCATTTGAAACTTCCATATCAGAAGTTATTTTTTCAGATGAAACTATGATATGCATAGAAGCAGCCAAAGGCTGACTGTCTTCTCTTCACAATTTAAAAATAGGGTCTTTCTGACTACATTTTTCAACCATTACCATTTTTTCTACAAGGAGACTCTTGTTATTGTTTTGCAGACTGGCCATATACATGTTACCTTGGCTAGTAGACAGTCAAGAGCATATTCTTGGCTAATAACCAGTCAAGTCATATTTTATCCACATGTTCCATAAGTTTTTAATTAAATTATCTCAGTATGCCCACTCTTTGAATTGGAATCTATCCAACGTCATTAAAACTTGCTCACATGCTCTTACTTTGTTATTAAATTCTACTGAATACCTATGAAAGTCTTTCATTCTTCACCCTTAGCAAGAATTGTAATTACCTTGCTACAACAAGCAGAATTATTAACAACTTAGTCTGCCAAAATTTGTTTACTTACCCATCCCAGCAGGGTAGCTTCCAGTATTATGCATATTTTCCCAGTTGTCTAGAAATAAAAAAAATCTTAAAAAAGAAAAACAAAGAAAAATGGTATTCTTGAAAACTATCAGTAGAACCATGTAATTAATAAGAATTCATTTTTTTTTTCTTCTTACAATTTAAATAGCACTCTTTTGAATAAGTGATTTTGGACTTTCCAGTAAAGTTGTCAAACACTGCATACTAGTTTTATTGGTTTTTTTTTTTAATTTTTTTTAATTGGGTTTTTTTCCTAGGATAGTAATTGAAATTGATTTAAATGCTGCATTGTTGTCCCTTTGAGACTTAAAGTTCTGATTCATAGCTAGTGAAGCATAGTCAAAAGCAAGGCAAAAAGCCAGTTTTTACAGGTAGCTAGGAAATAAAAACAAATCAAAGCATTCTCTACATTCAGAATTCTTTGAAATAACTTTGACCACTTGTTATGATATACTAGTGCCATTGAACCCTAGCTGTACAGTGATTGGTGTGCTTGAGTGCTTAAGAAAAACTTTAGATGAGTTGGTGGTTTTAAGCATAGGTTCAAATGCTTCAGCTAGGCCCACAGGCTCAGTTTATGTAAGTCTCCAATAACTCCCACATATCATCAGACAGAAACAGGCTCAAACATCCATTCTAGGAGTTAAAAGTAGCATTTAAGTATAATAATCTGTATTCTTAATTTCCACAAATGGATGATGCCTTTTGAATGACTCCTCTGTTCCCACAAATATTGTCCTAAAAAGGTGAAATGATTGTAGTTAAGACAAAACTTCCATTAAGTAAATTATTTTCTATTATTTTCTATTTCTATGCCATACACAGGAGAGGTATCATTGTGCATTCTGACTAAATTATCTATTACAGCGCAGTTGCAGTGACTGTAAGAAACTCAGTTTTTTTTGGTGACTGTGAACAGTCCTCTGGAGTAAAATGATCAGTTCATTAAAATGTTAATAGGCAATGCTATTGAATATTCTTCAACATCCTAAAATCTCACTCGATATCAGTGTTGACTGAAGTGGGCATTATGTACACTTTTTGTTGACTCCCTGCTCCCTGCAGAATCACAGACAGTATTCCTGTGTGCTCCTTTGCCTTGGAGTGGGAGCACATGGGAGCCTGTTGAAAGCTGAGACACAGATCTTCAGACTAACAGAAGGATATGTTGCCATGTTGAACAACTAAATTTCCAGTTAAAAGTCAATGAATACTAGTTTATTAAATTCCATCAAATAAAGATTATAGAATACTTCACAAGTGGTCCAGCCCTAACCCTTTACCCATCACTCAAAAGAGAAATTTCCAAATTTGCTTTCTTCCCTAAGGCAGTGTTTTTCATGCTCTCCCAATAGAATCTTCTCAACCATTCTCTGATTAATGCTCTTTACCAGAAAGCTGTTTCAGGTGCTCTTATATCCTGCCTATCTGCAACAATATGGTGCTGTCACTAGGACATAGCTGTAATTACCCTGCCTCATTAAACAGTGTTCAGGTTCCCAGCAGCAAGACAGTATAGCTGAATTATCCAGAAATTTGGACTTTGCTGGAAGTCTGCAAATAAGAGACTGGATGCTTGGTTCTTTGTGTTTTCTCTGGAGAGTCATCCACTATTTGACATTTAAACCAGAGGGGAAGAGATACAGAATACATCTACTAGAACAGTTATTTCCCTGCTACAATAATGTGATTTGCTTACTGAGCTGTAGGACCCTACCTCTCAGTAGAATCCTATTTCAGGGTTCCCCATCTGTCTATCCAGTGACCACTTTGGCAGTGGAAGTGAATTTCACTAGAGCTGGGGTATGTCACCACTGGCAGTTCATTAATTCCTCTGAAGGAGTGCATAAAACAGACTGTGGATAAGGGTCTGAGACTGCAACCTGCTTGTGAACCACAGCTAATTCCTTGTAGGAGTGGGTTGGGGCAGGAGGACCAACATCTCCCTGCAGGCATTACTGCAGAGCAGCTGAGGAGACTCTGGGCTGGCTGAGCCTGTGGAATGGAGTGAGGACTCACTAGGAGTCCTTCCCCTTCTCCCTATACATCCTCTGGGTGCATGAATATCCCTGTGCTAACCAAAGGTAGGAGTGTCAGCTCTGGATTATTTATACATACTCCTTGCCATGAGTTTTTGGCTTTATTAACAGGAAGCTACATTCCTTTCATTGTAATTCTTGGATGAGCTTGTTGATACACATGGAAAAATCCCATCCTTCAAGTGTGCATGTGGGAGGCATGTTTTACTCTTCCTTAATCTTATTCTGGGCTCTGCTATTTGCATATAGGACATATTATTGCTAGTACCAGCAAAAGATATGTATGATGTGTAAAACACTGAATGGGAAGGGAATAGGAGCTAAAATCTGTTACTACCACAGGCCATCTGCTCAGGTATTGACTCAGAATCTTTAGATCTCTTTGATTATGCTCAGACCCAGGAATAGCACTTTCATTTAATGTCAGGTTTTGACTTGTCCCTGGAGGATGGAAGACACGGTAGCTTGAAATAGCACTTTGAACTGCACTTGAAGACTGACTGACACACTGAGTTGCAGCCCTTAAAAGAAGATGTGATTATCATTACATCTGCAAGTCCTGGCCAAATTCCAGGTTTAGCACTCCAGCTGTGGGGTTTCTTTGTTTTATGTTTTCACACAAAGTTCTAGGATTTGTTCTACCTTAGTTATAGATGCTACTAGAAAATTCTTTGGTGCATATTTCACTCTCTGCCATCCAAGACAAACACTTATCAATGCCTTCATTTCCTATAAATGGGAACAAGTAGTTTGTCTTTTGCCAGAAATATGATGCTATCAACGTATCACAAAATCTCCAAGCAATTCACTTGCCCATATGTTCACCAAACACTTTTCAGCTCTATCTGGGCATCCTGGATCTGTCTTAAAGCCATATGGAATCATATGTTGCCAACTTCTGATCTTAGGTACAGTAGCAACTTTCTGAGCTTGTAGTTGCTAAAATGACTAAATTTGGAACATGGTAAAACTGCACTGCAATGGAAGAGCCTGATGAATGAATTGCATGTTTTAGAACCCCAAAATCATACTCCAGTGTTTTCTTTTAGTCTTTTTTTTTTAAGAAGTAATAAATAGTTAAGAGCTTGATCTGTATCAATTCTGTATCAAAGGATAACTTTTGAGGAAATTTTCCACAGTTTTAACTTTTTCTAAGTCTGCCTTTGCCCAGTCTTCATGAGTTGCCTTTTTAAAGAATGTTACTGGATCTTTTAATTTCAATCCTTCATCTCCCTAACCTCACTTCTCTTCCAGTCTTGCTTTACCCATGGTCTGTTCATCCACTGACATCTGCATTAAACTGTTGGCCACACATATGGCCATTTCTATCAATCAGAGCTACAGTCATTAACTTTGGAAGATATCTCAGGTATTTGTATTCCCTTTGGAAACAACACCTTCCAAAAAAATGTACAAAGCTTACAAGCCTGCACATGTCATGAGGAAGTACAGTTTGCTGGAGTCCCCATTTGCAGCCAATAACTGAGTTCTGTCTTTAGCAACTGGAGGCATTTGTGTTTGCCACAACAGCATAAGCAAGTACTGTTGCTAAATTATATTTTAATATAATTAAATTTATTTTAATAAATTTTAATTATTTTTATTAAATTAAATTAAATTTTGTTCTCATAAGACCAAGCTGAAAACTTTGAAATATCTTTCAAAAGGTGTTGCCATAAAAAAGAGACACTGCAAGCTTATGCTGCAAAATACTCATGTTGTCAACATTTTGCTGGTGCTGCAATTAAGTATAAGGTTATTTAGAAAGTTTTTAAAAAGTAACATCTGTGAGTAGGAAGTTGTGTATAGAAGCCTTTTACCAATGGATTTTTACTAGAATAGATTTCTTTGGTATCAGGTTCTATGGTGAGGGACTATACCTTTCTCTCTGTATTGATTCTGTGAAGATAGTGCTGTAGATATGCAAACAAACAAACAAACAAGATCAACAAGTATTTATCCAAATAGGTCAGTAGCACATTATGTTATACAATTTTTCTCTACTCTTTTTTTCATATTCTGAAACACTAAGAAAACCTCATTCCTGACTGTCTGGAATACCTTTGGCACACTACCTCTTGTCAATTAAACAAATGCTTAAAATTGGCAACAAAAATTATTCCGCTTGTTGAATATATTTCAGGGCTCACTCAGTGGTTGTGCTTGAATTTGGGTTTAGTCCACTGGCAGAAAATGCATCAAACGGAGTGGAATGTTCCTCCACAGTAGCAAATAAGGAAGTGCTTTTAATGTCAATGAGTTGCACTAATTTACAGTGTCTGCAAGTTGTGCTCCAAATTTTCTTTTCCTTTTTGTTTTCATGTCAGAGTTTCTGAGGACAATAGAGATTCAATAAACCCAGCCCCAGATCTGTCTCGCTGAAGGAGTAGAGCTGCTCTAGTCAGAGGGGTCTGAACTTATTTATCTAAAGTCTTTTTCAAAAACACAGTCACACCTTCTCTTAATCAGTCTTATATTTTAAAAAGAGTATTGCAAAATTAGAGAATAAAAGTCCGAGCTTGTTCAGGAATGTAATTTTTAAGGCACAGATCTCAGGAAATACATCCTGTTTCAGCTTCCAAAAGCTCTTTTCTATGTTAATATTTTCTTACATTTCCTGTAGCCTTTTTCCCTGCCCAGATAACCTCATCTTGTGTTTCCATTACCTCATGAGTTCTGTTTTACTCTGACCTGTTTTACTCTGTCCCTGGCCTTCATTATGTTTTTGTTAGGGGACATGTATGACTGTAAGCTCAATTACACAGCTTCTAAATGGATTATTTGTTTCTTATTAGAATCAAAACCAATTCAGCCAGGCTAGTCTTTAGGTTTACTATGTATGGGCAGCCTCTTGGAGGATTTCAGTTGTTTTCTTTCTTCCTGACTCTATCAAGGGCTGTATGTAATGCAGTGCCCAAGTGGTGGAGAGAGCACGTACCAGTAGATGGTGCTGAAGAACGCGCAGCATGTTCCCGAGCTTTGGGTGTCGCTTCCAGCAAGTGGGTGCTGGTGTATACACAGCTGAAGGAAAAAAAAAAACAATCTGGATTTTCATCTTGTTAGAGTAGGTTAAAAATCATGATATTTTCTTGCAATGTTGAGTGAAGAACTTTTGGGAAAAAAAAAAAGAAAAACTTTGTCATCAAAGACAGGCTGCTTCTTCCACTGCAGACCTTACGTTAGGACCTTCACTACACTCTTCTTTCCTAAAAAAAAACCATTTTTTCATATCCTGGTATTTTTTTTTTACTCAATCACTGCTGCTTCCTTTTAAATTTCTTTACATCTCATTCCAGGATAGGAGACTTCTAAGCATGGGACAGCCACTGTGCATAAAATCATTTTGAGAGATTCACATATGCCAAGCAGTCAGGAAATGCAAGTCCACCTTGGTCAGATCCTCATCCCTCTCCCTGTAAGTAAATTAACACTGAAACACTTAACTTTGTATGACTTTCACTGTGTGGCCTATCAAGGCTAGGGATACACTCTTAAGTTTTCACCCTATAATGAGTTGGAGATTTTCACTTTGATAAACAACAGATAACATCACTTTTCTTTATTCAAAACCTAGAAGTCTTGAGGCAGGATAGGTTTTGGATGAGGGTGAACGGGGAAATGGGGAAGAAGCACACTTGAAATAATTTAGATTGCTGATGGTTAAATACATAAATTTGGTGAATGTGATTGAGGCAGTTTAAATGAGTGACTCTTGCTTTGTCTTTTATTGTATCAATGAATAAGAGATTCAGGGGGCCACTTCATCTGCCTCTGTTTTTATCCTGATTCAAATCATTCTAGAATGAAGGAAGCCAAAAATGCTGCCAATAAAATTTTAAGCTCCATGAGACCTTCCTGTTGTCTCTTAGAGGACATGGTGTCATTTTGCAAATTTAGATCAGTTAATTTCAGAAAATTCCTCTATTCCTGTCTGACAGAGCCGCCCCCCTCCCCCCCCCNGAGATAGCACAAAGGAAAGTGTGTCATTAAGCCCTCAACAACTCACATGCTGGCTCAACAGCACAACTCCCTTTTCCCAGCTTTAACACATTACCCAGGTTTATGACATATTGCAATCTCTGGAAGATTCCCCAAAAAGTGTCTTTACAAAGATCTTAAAGGGTCGACAGTTTCTAGACAGCTTTCTGAATTGCTTTCATTTCAGAAGACATGTTCAGCTGTAGGAGTGAGGATTAAGGGGACAGATGCACAGCCAAGGAAACCTCTTGTTTAACTCCTCCATATGGGAAGAACCATCTCCACCAGCTCCTGCCCACTGGGCACAGGGCCAGGCATACCTGCTCTCTAGTTCCACCACCTGTGCTGAGCATGCCATGAAGTACAGAGAGGTCTTAGTTGAGCTTCAGACACTCATCTCCACTGCTTTGCTACAGCACTCCTGGGTGCCAGGGCACCAAGGGTACCTAATATTTAAATGTTCTATCTCAGTATTTAACTCTTGGGATATCTCAGGAGTGCTTGGGGGTGTAGCCGTGTTGCACATGGCTGCTGTTGGGAATGGCACATTTACAATCCCAGAGCCTGCAGCACTCCTGGAAAAGTTCCTCTAACACTTGACAGTGATTTGTCAGCACCACCCACATCTGGCAACCCTTCTGTGTAGTTCTGCATGTGCAGTGTTCACACATTATCCTTCATCTTAGAGCCAAAAGGAGGGGAGGACTCATTCAGGCCTAAGACCAGACCTGAAGATTAACAGCCTTTCACGTTCCTCACAGGTTTGCAACTGCTAAAATGTCTGGGATTTTTTTTAATACTTAATTTACACTCTGAAGGGAAGAAATAGGTATTTCACCTTTTGTCTAATGAAAGTGACTTTACTTACTCTGTCAAAAATTGTCCTCTCAATATATGAAAGCTTCTGTTCCTGTCTGATTTACAGCACATTGTTTGTAAGGAAATTCTGCAGTGGCAAAAAGCATGGTCTTGTCCAGAAGCTCAGCCCATTAATAACACACAATGATGCACTGTATTCTGCCAGGCAAAAACACCAGACAAACTGGAAGCCAGTATGGAAATATTTAATGATTTTTTTCAGTAGAAGAGCCAGCTACTGTATTTCATTAAAAGGGAGCAGGATTTTAAGTGAAATAACACATAGATTTTATAAAATGTGGGTATTATAGTTTACACAGAAAATAATTTGGGTTTGGGTCACTGAAGCTAAGCTATTATTGAAAAAATGAATGTATTTTCATATATGATGGCTCAGAGAAACATGTCTGGATTAACCTAAATATAGCATTTCCCTTAAATTTGTATACATGTGATCTGATGCTGTTCTCATTCTATAATCTATGTAAAAACTCTGGTAAAAACAAGGGGAAGTTTGGAAAGTGTCAGTTTGGTCGAGTTTTTCTTCCTTGAATGGATTTCAGAAGATGCTGTGTTTTAGCTAGGAAGATCTACTGACACCTTTTCTGACCTTTGGCAGTAAGAGAAGATACAGAGAAACTGAGCCAATCCTATAACTGAGAGCTATAGCAGTAATATGAGTCAAGTTGTAAACTGTACTGGGGGTGTTGTACTGCCATCAAAGAGTTACTGCTCAGAATAGCAGAGACTGAATCTGTGGGAATTCCCTGGGCTGATCGGAATCCTGGCTAATCAGTAAGAAGTGATGACAAAATACGACCAAGCCAAAAGAGTCATACCTCATCTCTGTCTTCCACTGTGGAAGTGACCAGACAGTGGAGCACAGTTGATGTCAGATTTACAGAGCTGGATAGGTTTGGCTTTTAGAACATTTTGGACATATTTAGAGCTTGTTCTACAAATTCCATCTGCACTTCTGCATGTACATACACAGATACACCTTGAAACATGCTTGTCTAAGCAGTCATATATTGTCATATGAAAGACTTCTCAACTATACATGGAGTGATGCTGGCTGCATCATTTGGCTCAAGTTATATAGTCAAATGGTGTAACATTACACTAAAAATAACCAAATAACCTATATACCTTTATAACCTATATACCAAATAACCTATATACCATAATAGAGGCAAGTCTCTCTAAAATGGAGGATAATCTTCTTTTAATTAATTTAATCATATTGTTCCTCCTACAGTGCAAGCTGAGTGTATCTTTTAGTTTTAATGTGTATTCTTCTCTTATGTCTCAGGTATGCTTTGGAGTTCAAAATATGAGGGTGATGCCCCTGAAGATGATTTAAGGCCCTCTGTATTCCTCTCAACGTATTTTGCTCCTTGGGAAAATCACTCTTGAAAACTGTCTAAAAGACAGAATTTATAGTTTCAGGTTAACATGTGCCAAACTGATTCGTCTACAAAAATTAAATAGGCATACAGCGTAAGGGAAGAGGATTTCCAGGCAACCAAGTGTCATGATAACTGAGTGTCTTACAGTGTTGCACCATCTTAGATGCACTAATGCACTGCAAGATAAAGTCCCACCCTTCACAAATCTCAGGAAATGCATATTATATGTGCTTCACAATCTCTGTCTGATTTACTGCTGATATTATAAAGTGCTCTGTAATCTACATCCAGGCTCCAGCTGTACTTTAGGAGTACCATCAAGGAAATTAGCATTAATTAGACAGAGGAAGATGAAAGACTCTAGGAAGCATTTAGGACACAGTAATCATGTTTCCTAAAGAGAGAGACAGAGTGTGGTCAAATAATGCTGCTGAATGATTAGGTCAGAGGTTTCTGCTTTGCAAGGGCCAAATGCAATGAAAAACACTGCAGCCAGAGCTGAGAGAAGGGCAGCTCTACTTACTATTTCCATCCAAACCTGCTTCCTCTTCCTCCCCTGCCTGTCCTTAGCACAGCCATGGCCACAGGCTGCAGTTGGAGGCACCCTCTGGCTGAGTTTGGTGTTCCTCAAAAGAAATGCTTTAGTCACACATGATCTCTGAGGTGTCCAAAATCTGGGAAGTAAAGAGCAGAAATAATTGCTTTCCCTAGGGTTGTATTCTAATGGTATAAAGTGCAGTATTTCCCTGTACTCAGTCCAGCTGCAGCCATGGGTTGTATGTAGCTGTATGGAATGGTGAACAAACTGAGCAGCAGTTTGCCAAAGCTGTTCCTGCAGCAAGAGCGGAATTAAACATGTACATGAAACAAGACTTTTGTCAACACTTATTATGTAGATTGTGCCTGCAGTGGTATACAGGCTCTCCTATCACCACAGAAACTATGAGCAAGCTGGAAGTATCCTGCAGAAATGACTCCAACATTTAGTGATGGTAAAATAAATGCAAGTCATATTGAAAGCAAAAGAAAGGAGAAAAATAATATTTACAGACATTGGGATGGCTCACGTGAAGTGTCTCCTACTCAGTGTAACGGACCTGAGCTGGGGATTTGTCTGAACAAAGAGAAGAGTTAAGCATTCGGCTTTCAGTGCTCTGCCTTGGCTTTGGTTCCCAACGTGTCTCTCCACCATCTGCAGAGCTAATGCATTTCTGGTGTGTGGTGTCATCATTGCCAAAGGAGGCAAGGTGGTGCTGTAGAGATGACATGTGTCTTGATTTCATATTTGTTTTCCAGAGTTTACATTTAGAGTACTGCAATGTATTCTGTCCGCCTTACCATGGGAGGTGCATGATGGCACTACAGCCTGAGATTAGAGTATATGGGTTCGTGTTCAGAGACCCATATTACTTGTGGAATCACTTCCACTGGTCTGGAAGCACACAATGAATTTAAAATGCTGCACTTCAGGCTTGAAAGCAATTTATCTTCACTTTTCTTAACAGAAACAATCACGTAAACTCTCAAGAAAACCCAGGCTGCAGACTTCCATGTCAGATAGATCAAATTCAATCAGTACTTGATTAATTTAAAATTATCCTTTGTAATACAAGTTAACTACTAAAAATCTTTATTCAGATTTACTCAGTTACTTAAATGTATCAAATTATTAACTGCCAGTGGAAGACAATGTGCTCAGAAATTTGAAGTCTGATCTTCACTGTATCAGCGAATCAGAATGTAGTGTCAGGTAAATCTGATCCACCCAAATTACTCCATGAATAAAATGGAAGTCACTTGTATGACAGAGAGGATAAAATAGTAAATAATTGATAATCAGTAGATAATTAGTTGATAATCAAGTGTGCTTTGAATCAAAAAATGTAAATTATTATTATTATCAGTATTAAACTCTATAATAGGATATGACTCAGCCTTCAATGTCTAACAGTTCATGTCACTATATTTGATTTCAATATTTTAATATAATTTTCTTTTTTATTTTATTAGACAGAATTTAAAATGCCCTTTAGCAGCCATAGTTTGGTCTAACAATAAAAATGTAAGTGAATTTGGCACCAAACTTTAGAAAATTAAAAAAAAAAATATTCCCATTACAGTTTTAATATAAAGGCACTATAAACACTTGAACACAGTATTAGAAATCCTAGCTGTCTTTGTCTATTTCCATGCTAAGCATGCCATTCTAGGAATTAGATATATTCTGGAAATTTAACGTATGTTGGTTTGCTTTTTAATATTTTTTTTTTCAGTCCACTATTCCTTCATCACTTATATTTCTTCACTATGTTTTTAAGTACATACTAAAATGCAGAATCTACACTTAAAATTACAAACTTTTCTCTTTTTTGCAAACTAGACACTGATTTTGTGACAGTTTCTCAAGCACTTTTTAGTCAGACTGCTCTGTCTTTCACCCTGTGTTACTTTGGATGTCTTTATATATAGCTGGCAGGGTAGGAAAGCATGAACGTTTTAAATGATGCTACAAAGGATGCTACAGTATAGCTGCCAACATAGCCTTTCACTCTATATCTATGAAATTTACTACATTTCACAAAAAAAAAATGTTTCCTGTAATTCTGTCCTGCAAAAAGAATGAACACATGGTACTATTAAATAAGTTATAAAGATAAGTTTAAAAAAATACGCACATAAAAAAGTACATTTGTTTGGTTTTTAATATCACAATTTGTAGCCTCACCTCAAGGTTTGATTCAGATTTTGCAAAATGTTGGGATTGGTAAGGCTAAATGAAGAAACATGATACCAACTTCTGCCTAAGCAGCATTCAGCATAAAAGGGTCACAGTAGCTATTGCTGATGCGTGTTTGTGCAAACAGACACCACACTGACGAGAAAACTCACAATAATTAACTGAGTGCACATATGGAAGGATTCTTACAATTATATTTGTGAATAAAACTGCACAGGAACTGATGAGATGTCAGAGAGACCTGCTGAATGTCCAGGGACATAGAGAACTTTTAAGAAGAATGAAATACAATATCATGTGCTGTTTTTAGAGCAAGGTATGACACAGACTAGGTAGAAGGTCACATAGAGTGTATCTAACATCAAGGAATAAAAACAGCCTCAACATTTTTATTACTTAGATTCTTATGATTTGGGGAGAAACTTATTATTTTTGGATGCCTGAGTTCTGCAATTACATGAAATAAATTGCATAGTAAACCAGCTCCTGATAAAATTTTAATTGGTATCATCTGTTTTTCTGACTGCTTTTACAGATCTCAAAGTAGCTTAGTTGGGAAGGGAGCTGGTGTGCTATAAAAGCAGTTATTACTTTAAATAAAACATTTTATTTAAACAAACTGACTAAATTCCTTATGATGTATGATCTTGGCAAAAGATGATTCTCCTTTTCTAATGTTTATCTTTGTTACTGTATAATAGTGTTTCTGGAAAAGCATGGGTACGGAACCCCTTTTTGACTGAAAATTCAGAATGAAAGAGTTAATGAAGCAAAACCATGTAATGAGCATAAACGCAACCATGACTAAAAAGTAATTATATCTATTTACCTTGCTCACATATATGGAAATGATACCAACAGCCCTATTTATGTACAAATCTATCCCATACCTCCTTAAGAAAAGGACATTGCACAATCCAAAATGCAGAGGGTTTTTTTGGTTTTTTTCCAGCTGTAGCTCACCAAGCACCAGACAAACACATCCTCAGCCATGAGAAAGCCATGGGGCAGCATGTGCATTTTGTACAGAAGGCTGCATTCCATTCATGCACTGAAACTAAAGCTAAATAGAAACCCGAGTTCCTCCAGGCAAGAACCATAACTTCTAATTACCAAAGGTAAAAGATAAACTGGAAAAAACAAACATTCTTTCAGATAGTGCTAAAATTATGATGTGAGTCTTAGAAATATTTATCTTTCCATCCATGAGTGAACATTCTTCTGGTAACTTGGAGTTTTTCTTGGATTCTTGTTGCTGTTTTACAATCATCTAAGGCTTTATTTGTAGTCTTAGTGGTGCTTACATAATTACATAAATCTAAAAAAAAAAAAAAAGAATGGCTGATTATTCTAAATTCCAGTTAAAATAAGTCAGTTGAAAAAGGAACTATACCTCAGTGTTTCAGTACATTTCAGAGGGTCATATATTCACATACTCAGCAGGCCACAGAATGAATGATCTTGTCACAGGAGATCACTGGGATTTCTGTGAGATCTCAAATATAATTAAATGTCTAATGTGGATTCACAATAAGCCATAAAAGGCAGCAGTGTCTAAATCTCTGGTAGTCCTGAAAAAACCTTAGAGCTGGGTCAAGGGAGGAATGAGACTATCCCCAGTGAGACCTTGTCTTTGAGAAAGCATTCAAGAAACCAAGTCTAATTAACTGGAAGTACAGTATCAAAGTTGATTAAATGTGCAGTTGAGGATAGGACCAGATGAACTTTACCACAGATGCTTTATCTCTATGTAGACCAACATACATATCTTTGGGGTTTCCTAGACCTACTGCCTCCCCACAAAGCCCAGTAATTAAAGTTAATTCTTCCTGTAAGTGTCAAACTGATTGCACAGGTCCAAGGTGTCTGTATAATGCATGTGGGGTATATCCCATGATTGACAAACAGAAAGCAAACAACAAAAAAGGGAATGTGTTAGGAATGGCAGTTTTGTTGATCATTCACAACTTTTAATGCATGCTATTGCTGTTGGAAATTAATTTTAATAAAACTTTCAAAAGTCCTCCTGTAGAAGCATCTCCTCCTATTGGCCACCTGTCACAAATGAATGTTTTAAGGTCACATAAGTAATCATGTTAACAAATCATGTAATCAAAAGTCTGTGTTGTATATCAATGGACAGAGCTGGATGAAACTCAATTCGGATTCAATGCATATTTTTACATGATGACAGTCACTTTCTTCTGTTGATCAGGTCAATCAGGAAAGGTCTTAAAGGCATTAAACTGTATTAAAGGCATACAACTGTAATTTCTCTTGTTTGAGATTAAAGAAAACAGGAGGAATGGCATAAAACATGCTGAGAAATTCTCTCACTAGTTGTTCAAAATGAAAACCAAACTCTTACAAGATATGTAATAAAAAGTACAAATCATAGTAAAAAATGCATGGTGTTTAAAAGTAGATATAATTTTCAATCTTTTTGGAGTAGTGGTGGTACCAGTAGGGTAATTTTTTAGGTAGAATCCTTTACAGAGCACAACAGATCTGACTCCACTTTTTCAGATTACAAACTGAGTAACAATAGCTCACATCTTTTGCACATGCTTTCTGCTGTGCTCTTCAACAAACTCTTGTAGGTGAGAAGTCCCTGAGCTTTTGACTGGTTTCCAGTCCCAGGATGTTCACTTTCCCTTTCAGTGTAGGCTTGAGGCAAAAATGGCAGGAAAAAAAAAAAGTGTAGGAAAACATTCAAGGAATCTCTTGGTACTGGGTCCTGCTCACTAGTGTGTTATTGTGTTTGGGCTGCTAAAAAAAAAAACCAAGGCACAAAGTCAAAGCAGGTCAGAAATCACTGTATTTCCATACCGTAATATGCACTATATATGCTGCCATGAGCAGTTTGGCCACCATGCCCTTCTCCTTTGGAGAAAACATTCTCCATCTAGTAAGAATTTGCTGCATGTTGAATGCCTCCCGACCACTTTTGAATATCTGGGCCAAGAAATGTGCACCCAGTACATAGCTGGAGCAACATTCCAGCAGGCTCCTGCAATGACTCATCAGCTCTGATCCTGTTCACTGCTCCAATTAATGAAAAAAGTAATCACTTCAAAGTCCAGTTTTAAGCCTTTTATCCAGAACCACTTGGCCATTGCTAAAAAATTAGTTATTTCCTCTGATATACATGGAGATTCAGACATTTTACATTTTACAGAGAACACTTTAAAAGTATATTAATCTTCACTTAAAAGTTGATTTTCATGTCAGTGCCTTAGCTTAGTCTGCTACACTAAGGACTTGCTTTTAAAGTACAATGTTATCTACTTAGCACAGACTGTTTAATTTTCTTTTTTATTCATTAGTTTGTTCAATTGTCCAAATATAAGGTAGATGACTATAAAGAAATATATATATGTAAAAAAAACCAGGAATTAAGTGATCACCATCAGTGTGAGATTTTTGTTTTGCACATTCTTCTTCAAACTAAACTGATATAGGGCAGACACAAACACTGTTTCCTATAAATATCTATGATCCTGATATTATCACTGATGTTTTTACATTTCAGCTTCCCTGAGGCCTGTGGAGTTTCCTTCTAATTTGCACTATGCTTAATGAAAGCAGAATCAGCCTTTAAAAGATCATAATTATATCAGAATTCGGCCTGTCCTCATACTTAGTCCTTTTCTCCTTAACCTAATAGTAGCAAAGAAGAACTCTGGGTAGAGGCCTAAAGCATGAGATTTTTAATTTGAAGGATGATGAAATGGTAAATTATCTCAGCCTTTCCCTTCCATCAATTAAACACAAAATGCCGCATTATTTGATTGGGCCATTTTCATTATGAGACCTGTGTTGTGGAAATGAATACTGATCACCACATTTGATTACTGACAAAAAGCATTTAAGACACAGTTACTGTTGAAGTCTTGTCCCAGGAAATCATAGGAAATTCTCTTTTCACTCTTTGAAACTTGGAAAAACATGCAGAGAAAACATAAGATATAAACAACCTGATAAAAGTTACATAATTATTGTGTAACTGCAGAGACATTTAAGAGAAAACACATACATCTCTGCAGTCAGCCACAGATTTAATCCAGTCTCCGCTTCCCCTCAGGGGTGCCCATAGCAGAGCCCTGGTGGGGCCGATGCCAAACCTACCCCCAGTCTCTGCAGCAGATCCCTCACTTCACTCCTGGCAGGCCCTTGCCACATGGCCAGAGGGATGCCAGCACGTGAGGGGAACTCCTGTTCTGCTCCAAACCCCACAGGGTTGCACACCATCCCTGCAAGGAGTCCTTGTGCAGTAATCAGGCAGTGCCCTGTTCCTACCCACCCACTGTCCCCAGTCTACCCCCAGTTACAGGCTCCTGCTGCAGAGAGAGAAAGGCTGGTACTAGAGGGTCATTTCTGCTGGAAGGTCAAGAAGCACAATAAGGATGCTGGAAGGAGCTTGGATATCTTGAGAGAGATGCAAACAAGGGTGAGGTGTGGCTTGTGTTTTGAATCTACAGAGGGATGATTCCCACTGTCAAACCAAACAGTTGTCGTAGAACCAGCCTCAGGCCTGTCTGAACTGGTGGATCCAGAAGTACTTCCCAGCTGGGAAGGGATCCCCTGGGTCAGGGCAACCCAGGCACTTCCCAGCTGTGTATGTGAGATAAATTTGGACACATGCTGTCTCCTCCCTGCCCTGGTTTCTGCTGGAAGCAACATGGAAACTGAGAAGAGAGCTGCCATGTGGGGAGATCAGGATCTTCACTGGATACCAAAGTAGGCATCTGCTTTCAGCCTGGACACAGCCTAGATGTTTCAGATCCATTTACCATGGATACTTGTCTTCCACAGGCAATGGGAAAGATCCTTGAAAATCAGTGGAGTGAGGTTGGTTTGTAGCAGCTTAGAGCCCAGGGTGACCTTATGGTTCTGCAATTTTACATACTCACATTCCTCAATTCAAACACACCATGAGCTAATCGATGATCCATTTGTCTCCCCATTGGATAGCAAATAATAAGGGTTTAGATGCCAAATAGGAATGTGGCACAACAGTGGAAATTTAAAGCTTCTATTTATTTGGGACTTCCCATATTGATATCAGCAGTGATAGGAGGGCCAACTGAGCAGGAAGGATATTATGGGCTGTTGCCTGCTTTTTGCAACCAATTCCTTTCAAATCCGTGCAGGATGCAGCCTTGTCATTCTGTTTGAAAACATTCTTTGCATGTTGGAGTTTTCAATGCTAAGAGAAAAGGTGGCCAAAGGGTTTCTTATGGCCACAGGGATCAGGATCACATATATTTGTGAGGATGAGCGTCACAGAGTAACATTTTATGTCATTCTGCTCGCTCACTGCACCTGTGCAGGCATTGTGTTTTTTAGGAAGTGTTTCAGTTTACAACATCCTCTTCTATGCTGCCAAAGCCACAGATATTTACAGCACATGGAAATACTACAAGGGTTGGAATGTAGAAGTTCAGCGTTTCTTGATTCTTCTCTAGTGTTGATTGTCATGTCTGCACCCATAGAAATGACTCTTCAGCTGGAAGGTGATTCAGTTCAGATCAGTATCTCTCTGGTCAATAATTTCCTTTCAGGTAATTCCTGTTGAGGAGCCTAAAACTCTCATATCTTGCAGAAAAGGAATTCTCACAACAGCAAGGCATGTATAATAATGTAATTGGCACTATGTTTTGGTAAGAGAATTTGATGCCCAGACAGGACTTTCTGTTTAGGGCCCATTTTGCCAAATCTCAGCAGCGAAGTATCAGCACATTACACAGGAGTTAATAATGAACTATAAAGCCACTGCTTGCATGCTGTATCATTTTAACCGCTTGGTTTTAATGGCATTTTCCTTCCTACATTTTTATTTCTAGCTCACTTTGAAGCGACTGCATGTTTCAAAATTTATTTCCCTAACTGTTAACACTGTTAATTTGTCAATATCATGGGGGTTTATTTATTGTAAATAACAGTGTAATTTAAAATCAGTTATAAAAAGCTCACTAATCAATGTGCTCCAAACTTGTAAATCTTATTAGATATATTGCCAGGCAGAGGGCTACATGGAATCATCAATTTTCTTTGAGCTCAGGTGGGATGTTGCGGCTTCTCCTCGCTGCCACGAGGTGGGGAATCTGGCTAGCCTGCCCTTTCGTAGCGGTGGGAGCCACACGAGAGGCCACCCCAAAACCTCCTGTGAGGCTTCGGTGGCGGTCAGGGCAGCTGCGTGGGTTCAGCTGCAGAGAAAAACCACCAGAGTCCCGAGATAAAGAAAGCCAGGAGCCGGACACTCCATCAAGGTATTCCAAAGAGTTTTAATCTCCTTGAAGGGACAAGACGAAGTGGCCACCCCCAAAGCTCAGCAAGAGCTTATCAAACCTCTGACTCAGGGAGGTGGGTACAGCAGCCAATGGGTAGTTACAATAGGGATAACGATATGTTTCACTGAACCAACAGGGAAAACATAGGGGTGGGAGAAAACCCACGCAACAAACCATGCACGGGGGACACAGTGATTGACACAGAAACCTCGAGAACAAGCTGGGCAGGGAAAACTTAATTGACCTGAAGGGGGGCAGGACAACTGGGAATGACTTAGCAGAAACGGGGGGGAAAGGGGGGGGGAGCAGGTTGATGGACACCCTGAGTGGCGGGAAAACCTGGACAAAAACCGCTATAAGGGGAAGGGACGGGTAACATGGGGCAGACCATAACTTTTACAACCCTCCCAAAATACAACAGTGAGAGAGGCAAAATCAAACAAAACACACACCACTACAGGATGTTAGACTGCCTCTCCCGGGCAAAATCCCTGGGACTGTTCCACAGAAGGGAGTGCTAGACATGGTGACTGACTTTAGAGACAGAAACTTTCATTTCAAAGTTTGCATTTTAAATATCCAAATAAATATTAAATATCCAACTGTTTTTCAGATTACTTTAAAAATGACCCCTTATTTCTTGTTGGTCAGTGTGTGTGCAGGGATGGGCTCTGTAAGGCCTGAGAGCACCCTCAAACACTCTGGAAGCCTTGTAGAGGGGTAGATCCATACTCTGATAGGCTGCACATGACAACATAGGTCTTCAACAGAATTACCTTAGAAGGGTTTGTCAGCACTTGTTCTGTTTCACAGCTGTGAAGTGCAGATCCATGCAGAGAGGGCATTATTAATCAGCACGCAATTTCTGCAGGATGTCATGAATCACAGGTTGCAGGACATCCTCCTGAAAGGCTCCATAAATTCTGACTCATTTTTAAAATAAACACAAGACAATAGCAAGCAAGACCAAACAAAGGTGAATATGAAAACACTGAAATGCAGAAATAGGATCCCACCATGTCTCCTCCCAGCTGATACCTTCCTCCCTTCTCCCAGCTACTGAAGTGCTGAGAGCTCCACATCCCTTCAGGAAGGATCGTCTTTGCATTTCCAGTTGCACATCCAATCTAACTGGAGCCTGAGTAAATCCTTGTTCAGGACTTCAGGCACTGGTTGGCTGTGAGCAAACGCTGAGTAAGACCACTTCCTTTCTTGATGGAATTCACTAAGGAATTTATTGTAATCAGCTCTTGCATTTTTCTTCAATGACGCCTTTTTTAAGCTGTGTCATGACAGTCATCACACGACATTTTTCCATGGTTCCAAAGTCTTCTTTTCCAAAACTGCATAAAATATACAACTGAGATTTGCACATCAGTTAGTAGTCCAGATAAAAATGGAACAGACTGAGTAGAAAAGTCATCTCTTCAAGGACAGACATACAAGACAGCCACGCATGGCTGGAAATCCTAGCTGAACACTAATACCCTAGCTTTAAGTTGATGTAGCTCAACAATTAAACTGAAGATTAATGAATCTACCTGAAATATTTGTAAGGAACTCAAAGCTGATGGAAAATAAAGACACTCCCACTTCTTAAAAATCAGATCAAACTGGAGGAAAATTAGATACTGAAAATGTTTTTTTTTCTGATTTATAGTCTTAAACAGACACACAGAAGTCCAATATATATAATGATTCATGCAACAAATTTTATAAGTATTCAAAGAGACTGAATAAACAAACAGTTGCAGAGCAGTGTGGTTTTCTGTTCTCTGTGGAGTGCTAGCTCAGATCTGGGAAGGTTCATTATATTCCATATTGGCTGCATTTACAGGAGGGCTTGTAACAAACTTCTGCACTTAAAAAAATTCATCAGATGATATCAATTCAAACCTATAATCTGGTTTGGGTTAATGCATATCTCTGTGTAGCAATCTGAGAGCTGTTTTTGGAGGTTTCAGAGCACTGGCCACTGCAAGTAACGAAAATTTTGTAACAAAAACACTGTGTGTTTTCAGTAAACTGGCAGATGTTACTAACAGTAACATCTTCTATTTGTTCCACTCCAGAAGTTCTGACAGACAGAAATTTAATACACCTAGAGTAAATGACATATAGGAGAAAAATAAAAAGGAGGTCAACATTTAGCATACCAGGTCCCAAATAAAAACCTCTAAGTGTTGTGCTTACTTAATAAAAACAAACTATGTCATTCAGCAGAAAAACTGTTGATTAAGGTTTGGTGCACATCTTCTTCAATAAAATATGTATTTCAATAATATCAGTTTTCTTAAGAGATTACTCTTAAGAACCCAATAATTTAGCTAAAACAGAATGGGATTTAGGATATTAGCTGAGTGACAAAATTTCATTGAAACATAAGCACCTGATTCTGGACTAAGCTAGTGCAGACAAAATTCCTATCTGAATTAAGTGGGTGTTTTCCTATTACACTAACAATGCACCATTGGCATGTAGTTAATGGACGGTTTGTAGGCTGTTTACACATTTACAAAGATTAGTCTGTTTGCTTCCCAAATGATATTCCAGGATGACATTATATTTATATATGTGGGTGATGGCAAGGAAAGGAGAGAAGGGGTTAATGATGGTTACATTCTTCAGATGAAAGGATTTTTTTCTCAGGATCAAAACCCAACACTATTTATCACCAGCAAATTAATTTTTCCCACACTGTCATATTTTTATCTGATTCAAAATGATCAGTGTTTTAATCACATACAGTATGTTGTTCGTTTAGCCAGACGTCAGGTCATCTAATTTTATAACAGAAGCATTGCAAAAAAAATTATCATAATTGATGTGAAAATTATGAAAATTAAAACACACATACCAGTTATATCTGTTATTAGGTTTCCAGACATTTTTCTGCAAATGCACTAGATATCTAATGAACTGGAGGTATCTTTAAAAAAGATACTTCAGATTTTGCCATGCTAACCATTTTAGAGCTCTTTTTTTGTATTTTGTTTCTACTAACACTTTTCAATCTAAAATAAATAGTAAATCTTTACTGTGTGTAAGAAGGAGGTGTGCCCTGGATTACCTACTTCCATCTTTCTCAAATTGCAAACTCCTAAAAAATTTCCTGTGCAGATCCATACCTACTGATGATAAGCATTCTTTTCTTAATTATCATCATAAGACCCTCAGAACTGGGCACTAGGGGCTCACAGATAACCGGTTCAAAACAAGTGCTTCAAAAGCAAGGTAGCAACTCACTTCTCTTAACACTGGAGAACAGAAAAAAAGTCAGATCTTTACAATCTTGGGGTCTTGGTGGTTTCAGGCCTGGTTTGTGACTTGTGTAAATTGTGAATTAGAGAATATTTGTGTGACTGTGGAGTAGATAATTTTATTTTGCATTTTAAATGCAAATTTGATATAGCTAATCCCATTTGTGAGAAGAAATAAGTAGAGGCAGACTTGGTTCCAATCTACAAGGCAGGGGACAGGAGCTACACACCCATGGTAACATGAGGAGATGCAGAAGTGCACACTGTAGTAAATACATAGAAAAGGCAACCTTACGAAGTGCGTTTCTTAAAGTGATGCCTGCATATAATTTCACACCAGCATCACATCATTGATATTAATAGTTATTCTCAATTTACAGTAAAATCAACTGAGAATCACTTTCATAGTCCTTAAACAATGTGCAAAAGCCAACACAAGAAAACACGAATCATTCCCTTGTTTCTGGTAGGAAGAGAATCTCAAAAATATATTAATGGCAAAGAAAATGGGTAATTGTTGATTTTTAGTCAGTTCTAAGCACATGAACAGCAGAGCTCTGACCAAGTGTATCTACTCTGGTACTGTACTCAGTTATGTATTTACTGGTTTTAACTGTGTGCTCAATTGCACCATTCTGTGGTATGCTATGGGAAAACTGGTCTAGCCTTTGTGAGTACCTGTACAGATGAGACTTTGTCCCATAACCACAGTAAACTACTTTCAGCCTGGCATGCTGCAGTTTTCTCTTTGCAACCTCTGTTCCTATCAGTGGTAAGGCAGGAATCCAACTTGGAGCACTGATCTGTTCCAGCTGTTGGCATTAACGCAACTTTCATTTTGGAACCAAGAGATAAATGCAAGACATGAGACATGTTTAAAGGCATTTTCTCAGTGTCTTCTTGTTAATCAGCAGCATGCCTGGCTAACAACATGCAGACATGGGGGCAGCTGATACAGATTTTCATAGCTGTGAAATCCCATATTGCTGATCAGGGATGCTGTGGTAAGGCAGCGAGCAGAAAGCAATGAAACAACCCTGTGCTGCAGACTAGACGGGGTGTTGGAAGAGTCAGATTTACAAGAAGAGGAAGGTTCCATGAAGCTGTTGGAAGAGCTTGCCTCTTATCTAGTTTAAGATGAAGCTCCCTACCTCTCTCTGCAACCTCTTCCTTCCAGCACTATAAACCAGAGTAGAGCTCTACTTCTAATCTGCATGAAAATAAGGAATATAACCCAATTTGGATTGCCCTGCTGGATTTGCAAAGTGTTTACAAAAGGGTTTCATGGAAGTGAAACTTGGGGAGCAATTGTTCAGCTTAGTGGGAAGGGTGTGAGAAATGCGGGATATACACGTGATATCTGGACTTGAGCCTGAAATCTACACTGTTATCTTTGCTTTATCCTCTGTGAACTCTCATTCTCAGTAAGTGACAGTCATGTAAAATGACTCCTTCCCAGCCCACATCCACACCCAGCCGACTTCAGCATTTCCTAATTAGGTTATATTCATTCTTTATAATGTGGTTGTAATAGATGTGGCACTGTAGTGTAATCTCAACTGATATTATTCACTTCCCAGGAATGTACAGCTGAAGCTGCTCTGCAGGCTCTGACTGAAAACAATGGGTGTGCAGCTGACAAATAGAAGTAGCTATTTTACATGCCCTGGTCTATTTGGATGCCATTGTTTAAGTGATGTCTGCTGAACAGGTATTCACATTAGAAAAACAAGCACCATTACAATTTTCTGATGTGGCAGCTATTTTTGAAACTCATTAAAGCTTGCTAGAGCTTTTCCCATGCAATGAAAAACTGGAATTGCCTGTTGTAATATTGGCTGGCAGTTATAAATGGTTTCAGCTCACATTTTATAATGAAGAAGTGAGCTCATGCTATATAATTGTGGGCTATCCCCAAGAATATTTTTATTCAGCGTTATTGTCAGACTAAATTAAAACCGCCAAAGAGCCCAATTTCTCAAGATGCCAGGTGCTCTCAACTCCGACAGCAGTTAATGGAAGACTACTCAGCAGCTCCAGAATTAGTCTCTAAATGCTGATAGTGATGCTCAAATTTGCATATTAAGCAACATAATTTGCAGAGCTGTTGCTCTTCTACTCTTCTTTTTCTTTGTTCATCACTAAAAGTATTACTTATTCTATTTATTCTATCCATTTATTACATTTATGTGAGCTACTGCCATATACTTTCAAATTACTTGTGGTTTACTTTTCTCCTTCTAAGTTTAAAACAAGCATTCATGTTCTTTTATTGAAAATTACTTAGTGATGTATTTCCAGCTGCTGTTGATCATAGACAGTGGCACACGTCTGCCACTAGATACTTGTTTGCATGCCCTCCCACCACAGTGTAATTTTTGTCCTCATCTCCCTGAGGTGTTCTGCAAGGAAAAGTGCTCTGAGCTTAGAGGACCAAGAGAGCAGATGAAAAGAGAAATGAAAAGCTCTTTGATGCAATCAGTGAACTACCACCTTCTTTCACTGGCTGAATCACCACATCACTCCATGCACTCCTCCAGGCATTACTGGGCAGCTTGGGAAGACTGGGAAGGAGGGGGAAGATTGGTACCTGCATACACCCATGCTTCCACTTGGCTTTTTACAATGCAGTAGGAAAATGCAGACTAGGAAAGCCAAATCTTGTGCAGTGTTGGAATATAAAAACAGTTGAAAGTTAAATATCCATCACTAATGTGAACAAGGTCAGGCAAAACCCTTGCTCAAACTGTGGTCTGTGATGGTCTGCACCATTCCTATTTGACTGCTGTGGCTAGATGTCACATTGACTTGAAAGAGGCATCTAAAACTGTTCCAAACCACTTCCAAACTGTGGGTCAATTAGTCCTTCTTTTCTCCCCTGGGTCCAAAGTGTTATCACCACAGAGGACAATGAGTTAAAAGCCAAGTATGGTGCTCTGGAAATCAGAGGTCATGGAATAAGAGTTGAAAAAAAAGTTTCCAAATAGTACAAATCTTTTAACACTGTTTTCTAGGTATTCCGTTAAATATCCCACTGGGAGGCTTCTTTTCATCAAACGAAACCACATTTCTTTAGACTCTCTTCTCTGAATGATTTCAAATATATAAAGAATTTAGATGACAAACAGATCTGTATTTTTTCATTGTTTAAAACATGGTAGTAAACGCTCAGTTCTCAGAAGAGTGATAGTGATTTTATTTATAGAAATTCCGAAAGTGACAGTTACAGAAATAATCTGTGGCAAACAAGTTGCAGAAGACTTTTTCCCTCAGTCAGATCATATCTTTGCTTTCCAATGCTGTGTAGTACTCTCCATGAAAAGAAGCATTATTATATAGCACTGATCATTGTTTTCACTTGCAAACAAAAGCAAACAGTGAGCATAAAGTTGGGGAAAATAACAGCCTCCTAATAGGATTGTTATAAAAAAGATGATCTCACTGTTCTCTGGGGTCACTGAGAGAAGAAATTAGACTGATTTGCAGCCAAGAAAGATGTAAGTTGTGAATCTGTTGAGAAAACAGAAAAATACAGATAGTGAAAAAATGAGACAATGGCACTACCTCAGGAGGTGGTGAATTTTCTACCAGTGGATTTTCTACCAGTGTTTCTACCAGGAACAGAGGATAAATGAAGATGTGTCGGAATATCCTGGGTATGTGGTTGACAAATTTGCCCGCAGTGCCACGGGGATCTGGGAGAGACTGTGAAAGGTGAGATTTGTATACACTATGCAGCAGCCCATTTTAGGGAACTCTAAAGGGGCTGCATCTGCCCTGGAAAAGAGCATGGCAATAAGTGCTTGATCCTCCATCAGGGCACAATGTGGAGTAGATGACACCAAAGTCCCTTCAGTTCTGACCCTACAGTTCTATAGTAGTCTATAGTATAGTCACTCTCTGAAGTAACTTATCAGAAATGTAGAATGTTTGGATATGTGTGCATTGGTAATCCACATGAGTTACTAAAACAGAGACAAATATTTAGACCATTCCTAGATAGTATTGCTAAATGGTATTTAGCAATAGCGTTTCAGAATGCAATCTTCAGGAACTCTGGAAAATGGAGTTTTTGAAAAAGGTTTTAGTCATATTTTCTTGTTTGTTTTGGTAGTATGAAGTTTTTTACATTAAATAATTTAACTTATTAGCTTCCAGAGCTTATGTTAATCATGTGTACTTTAGGGATCATAAAACCTTTTAAACAGACAATTTCAAAGCAGAACAGACTGCTTAACAATCCTCACTGAACTCATGGTCTAGCTCTAGCTGAAATAAGAGCAAAAGTACCACACACTTAAGTTGGCGTATATAAATAAGCCCGATATTATGATGAATAGAAGTTCTCCTGATTCAGCAAAGCACTTAAACAGATACTTACTTTCAACTCCAGTTTTAATTCCTAATAAAAGAGGCTTGAAATTAAAAGGAGAGAGGGCTCCTCTGGGGTCAAATATGGGGTCAAAAGAGACTTTAAGCAGAGGATCCCATCACTCCTTTCTGGTGATCAATTAAAAATCTGCATGTTTTTAATAACTCTGATATTTCAGCTGTTAAGAAGTTGAAGAAATTAATAATTGAAGTTCTCCTAGGAACCTTGGTTCTGCCTCTGGCCCCTACATGTCTGTGCTTCAGGGTTTCCCATAACTAGCTGGGGAAGTGATTGGTGTTTTTTCTGCAGAGAAACTAGAACTTTGCTCTAAACTGTTACTGCCTTAAAACACAAATGGTATCAATGTGTACACATATCACTTTCCTATTAATATGTCCTTTGCTCCTACCTAAGAGAACAAACCAGTATCATTATGGCCTATGATGGCACATTTGGACACAGTGCAGAGGGCTGCAGCCTGGCTTTGATGATCTTGGGATGGTTAACATGGAACTTGAAAAGGTAAGAGCAATGATACAAGACACCAGAAATGGCATGGCTGTGACTTCAGGCCAAATTGGCTTTTAGGGCTGGAGTAAAGCAGTGAAAATGTGCATGGGATAAAGACAAGGGGAAAAGAAGGAATGAGGAATGAAAAGCTGGAACAGGTGCCACAAATCAGAGGTGCAAGAGGTCACAACATCAAAGGGCACAAGAGAGAAACTTGAGCAAAATCAACTGTGGCACAGTACTGTGGCCCACAGGTTTGAAACCCAGCTCTGGAGAGAAGAACCAAGGAAATATTCAAAAGAGGCAGGGATGTGTAACATGACTGGAACAAGCTTTTGAGTGACATTTACTGTTAAGTGTTGCCAGCCTGTTATTCTAGCAAATGAATCCATGTGTCTGTTTCTTTTGTCCTCAGAAACAGTGTGGATTTGCTTCAGCACATGGCGCCACACACATGCATGCCCACACACATGTTCTTTCTGAACTAAAAGGAAGTAAGAGCAGTGACATCCCTTCAGTGTCCCTTTTAAAAGTTTTAAACCACTTAAATAGGGTTCCTAAACAAGAACATAGTCTCAAGTGTAGAGTTGGTAGATGAAAGGTAGAATGGATTCACACAGGATAAATAATTGAATAATTGCTAAGTTGGAAATTTATCCAAATAAGCCAGGAATTATTACAGAATTCTTTTTTATTTTGCTTACACAAACTTTATAATAGCTGTTTTCTCTGACTGTCCTTTTGTATAAACTGGGAGCAGCCTCTGGGCTGCTCTTAAATTTACTTTGGCTTCTGCAATAGCAGTTAAGAATTACCGGAACTGTGCAGTCTCTGGCCATGCCTCCAGAGCCATCCCAATCCCCTGGGCAGCAGCGGGGCTGCTGCCTCCAACCACCTGCTGTGTCACTGCCTGCTCCCACCTGGGAGGCGGAGCACCGGGTGGGACTGTTTGCACAAAGCCCTTGCTCCCATGGCGCAACCAAGTTCATCCTTGGCTGTTCAATGACAAATGGAGGGCTTGTGGGTTTTTTTAATCATCATGATATGTAAATCAAATGGTTAAAAAGATTTTCACAGAATTGAAATATTTCAGCAATGAGAAACTGTGAAAAATGTGAAGGACACTATTTTCTCCATAAGTTTCATTTCAGATAGCAAGATTGGGCCATGCATAGCATGATGCTTCTTGCCCAGAGACATCATCCTGTATGCATAAGGGCGCAGGGGTCTGCTGGCATGCTGAATATTACAGTCTCAACACCTTGGAAGGAACATGTTCTCTGAATTTGGATACTGTATTTACAAAAAAAGAAAATACAATTACCCCACGGTAAAGTGCTTTAGGGTCAGAGTGCTCCAGTGCAAAGAGAGCAAAGGGGAAAATTCTCTCACCCAGATGTGGGTATGTAAACATAGTTTAAACTAAGTACACACGTTTACATACAATGCATCCACTGTTTACACTGATTTTAAAACACCATATGCAATGAAAATTATGCAAATATTTAGAAAAACACCTCAGACTGGGTAAGGTATATACCACACTTAATATTTCAGTAGGGGCACATGCAGTGCTTATATGGCAGTGCCAAAAGTAACATTTTGAAAAATGACCCTTTGATAAAACTGTCAGGCACAGAGTGTTGAATCCAGGTACCCGCCAACAGAAACCTTTGGGAGGATGCCACTGCGAGAGATGGGCCAATGCTGGGGTCTCTATCTGGATTAACCAAAGAACTTGTAAAAAATTTAACATCAGCGCAGTATGTATGGGCTTCCTAGCCAGTAATCTGCTGGACTCCCAACAGCTATTTTGAGCCCTTTCCAGTTCTGGGCAAGGCAGTTTCACTTGTATAAAACAGACGGGCAGGTGCCCTTAAATCTGTCATTAAAGGGCTCTTGGCCGACGCTGAATGGTCCGCGCACCACGCAGCACCTCCACGCCGCTGCCCCGCTCCGGCCCCGCCACAGGGCGGGAGGAGACGCCCCTGCGCCCCGCCGGCCCTCGCAGTATTTGCCGGTTACCTCCGAATCGCAGACCGCCGAGTCCTGAAAGCCCGAGCGCTCCTTAACAACGCGTAAATAATGGAGGACAAGCAGGATGAATGAGTGCGGCGGACGGAGAGCGGGCTGAGCCTCACCCCTGACGGATCGGGGCGCCGAGGAGGTGAGAGGCAAAGAGGGTTTGGGTGAAAAATCATTAGCTTTAAAGCACACCTCGGAGTTGACCGTGCTAGGGGGACAGGGGGCAGGGGGGTTGCGTACCCGAGGGCTTCATCGGGACACTACCAGGGTGTAGGGAGGGTCTCCCGGACTGCCCGCAACGCCCCCACCCCCACAAAATAGCTAAAAAAAAAAAGTGGGGGGGAACTTTTTATGGTTATTGTGGTTGTTCCCGGCCTCCCCGCCGGCGCTCCGCGGTGCCAGGATTTCCCTGCAGCCCGCCTTCCCCGCCCGCAGCGCCGCC